>CM065388.1:29575000-29835000 GCA_033060915.1 Euryodendron excelsum | reverse complement strand
TGTATCCCATCTCAAGAACAGACCGTAGGAAATCAATCCTTCTCCACATCATCTTCAAGTAGTCAGGGGTCATAAAGTATGCCTCCCGAGAAAAGTCGACCCCTTCAGTGATAAGGGCAAAGCAATGCATGTGTACAACCAAACAACGAGAAAATGCTTTCTCATCCAAGGCAATAATCACTAAATGATTCAGAAGTCTACGGGTGCCATCTCCAATTCTAAAGCTCTCAAGGAACAGATCAATGATTGAATTTGGAGCTGCCCAAGCTTCATTTAAAGTTGTTAAAATAATTGTTCCATCTTTCATGGCAGCATTTTTCAACACTCTTTGAAGCTTGTATGTGTCCCTCCCCTAAGATAGTGCACAAAATTCAATAGAAAGGAAAATCGTGCAAAACATTATTAACACTAAATCTAACAGATAAAAGTAGAAAATCATGAAATATAAGAGAAAAACCTACTGATGGATATTATATGATTTATCAGCAGGCCTACACCCACTCACATGGTAACACCATACATAACATTAAAAAGATGAGAGGACCATAAGCATTCATTCAACATATGTTGCACTTAAAAAATGCTTTTAAAAACAAAAACGAGGGAACATCAGCTGACAGACCTTAAAGTTGATCCCGCTATATGTAAAAGGTTACGGTAATTGTTCAAAATAAATCAAAATCATGTAACATGCAATCTATATACCATGGTTGTGGAATCTAACAATCTGGCAAGCTCAAAAAACTTCCAGAAATAGTTAACAGACATGGATTCAAGGTGCTAAAATGGCCTTCTAAGGATTGTCTCTTGTCAGTCATTTAAAAAAGAAAAAGAAAAAACAAAAGAAGGAAAGAAAGAAAGAAAGAAATTGTTTTCACAGCACTTAAAATCTTAAGAATCTAAACAAGAAGATAGAGAGAAGGAAAAAACAAAGAAACAAAAACGTAAGAAACTAGTGGGAGACTAACTTTAATTCAAAATCAGCTTAAAAACCAATGAGTATACTATAGTATACTATAGTGTATTTTGCTAAGATATATCAGCCAACTAGTAAAGATAAAACGATAACATGTTATACAACTGCATATAGAGATTCAACAAGTAATTAGGGATAGGTCAGACATAGACAAGCACATTTGTGACCTTATAAAGGGAAAAAATAAATTACTTGAAAAATTATAGGAACAAAAATAAACCAGAGATATAATTATATGTACGATATTTTATTACTTATCCCAACTGGATATAAAGAATACAATGTAATACAAGAAGCCAAAAAATATATTATCAAAAAAAGAGGAAAAAAAACCTATCAATCCACATGTTTAGAAAAGGAAAACAAAATTTGGAAAGATCAAAGAAATAACTATAAAACAGATAAAATAGAAAAAAAGAAAGTTGGAATTGGTTATTTAAATTATTTATTTATTTTTTTGTAACCGAGCTTTGACCTAGTTCAGTTAATATGGCAAGGGATCAACACTCCCTTCTTAATGTGGGAGTATTCTTGAAAAAAAATGGCAATATAAAAGCAACTTCTAAATAAGTAAAAAAATAAATAAATCAAAGGCGACCCTTGTAAATTTAGCAAGTGCCCTGTCTTCTAGACGATGTGACCACATCACTACAAAAATGATTACAAAAATTTCTAATCTATAATAAATTAAATATATGTACCATGACCATCTATTTCTTATCAACTTACATTGGTCCGATAAATGATTTGATTCTCTATGTTTAAATCTATTTTCATAATTATCGATGTATCTTACGGCTAAAGATATGATGCAATACAGATTTTAAAAATTAAAGACGAAAAAGATATTGATTCATGATAGGAAGTCTGAATTGAAAACTATGCAGAGTATAAATATTGCTAAAAATAAATTTCCAAATCATTGTAAATATGATATAGAGAAACTTAATTTGGAACAGTTCATGCCACAAAAAAAAAAAATAATAATAATAATAATTACCACACTAAAACACCTCAATAAGCATCCCCGAGCCAAGGATCAAAATGTTGTTTCAAGAAGTCGTTTCGGTAGGCTCAAAAAGGAAAACGTTTCGAAAACATTTCAAAAATGACAAATATTAAACTAATGAAATACATTCTTTTTTATTTTTTTCAATGAAAATTGTACAACATTTAGAAAAAGTTTTAAATACTAATAAACACAACTTACTGTTTCGCAATATACCGTTGTGTTTTGTGCAAATTTTTCTACGTTCCGGTGTGTTTCGATGAAAATAATGATGTTTCAATATTTCACTAGTGTTTCGTTTCGGTCTCTTTGCAAACGGAAATGTTCTAGCCGTTTTGAGGGAAACAAATGAAAATTTTGTTCCTTGCCCTCAGTAAGATCAAATGTTTTTAATTCTCCATTACCTAGGAATAGTCACTAACTCCATTAGCCCAACAAGTGATCCTTAAATTTCCAGATTTTGTTATAAAATCATGATGGGCAAATAATAAAAAATCCAAAAAAAAGTAGGTTAATTCATTGATTTATTTTCATTATGATAAGGTTCCCTCATTTATAGGTTTTTTATAACATCATCATACGTTCACCGGCTCGTGCCCCATGTTAATCAATTTTTAAGAGAGAGGGGGTGGCATTTGTTACCCATTATGTGTACAAGAAAACCTAGCAAGCTATTAGAAAAGGAATATAATTGCCAAGACCAATCTAATTAAGCCTCAACCCAAATTACAGAAAACCAGGCTTGTAACCTCTAAAAGTTCAATGTTCTAATGTCTACAACTCCAAAGATTTTTTTATGATACAGAGAAACTTTAATTGGACCAGTCATAAAACCAAAAAAAAAAAATACAAATTGCCACACTAACACCTATGTTTTGAGTCACCATTACCTAACTACAATAGCCCAACAAGTAATCCTTAAATCTGCAGATTCTGTTAAAATCATGATAGGAAATAATACAAAACCCCAAAAAGTGGGCTAATTCGCTTTATTTTCATTATGATAATGTTGAAAGTTTTTAAGTTTACACTGGCTGAAGGATCAAGAAAAGTTTAATGATCACTTCCTAGTAACTACCACTGAAGAGGAATAACAGTGATAGGATGGTTTTACTAACAGGAAAACCACAAATACAAACCACTTCCTAGTAACTACCATACTACTAATCCATTACTCGCAAGTTCTATCAGAAAACAAACTCACAAATAAATACAAGACAGAACACACACACACTTCCCATCAAGACAAAATGATCACATTAACGTCAAAGAGAGTCCACAAACACAAGAAGAACACCAATTGGCATTAAACAAAGCATCAGATGCCATCATTTATCTTAGGGTAAAGAGGGACCAAAACACGAGTAGAAATTTCAATAACCACCATGGCACATATCAGTATAAGATTTAAACAAGCATTTCACAGTATTTCGCACAGAATTCCCTAAAAAAATGCAAAATGAACACAAACTCGCACCATGATCGCAAACGCAAAACTCATAGAATGGAATGACACAATCTTCGCTATCATTTTCCAGCTAATTTGTCACAGAAAGGCGACAACAATGGCCAAATTGAGCTCACCGCTGTGGAAATGTCGGTGACGGAGGGAATAACGTAGCGAAGGCGAGATGACGGATCGAACGAGTCCGGGATTCGTAGCCCGGCCGAGTCGGCGGCTTTGAAGAGGACGAAGCAGGAGAGAGAGGCGGCGGCGAAGAAGCAAATGACGATGATAGAGCGGCGGAGGAATGCGGAGGAGGAGTCAGGCAGCATGTCGCCCATGGATTTACAGGCGATAGAACGGGGAGTCGACGCCGGAAACCGCCGCCGGTGGAATGCCAGACGTTGGTGTCCCGATAATTGGTTCAGTCTCATCGACAATGAAGGGATCGGACAATGTTCGTGTACGGAGAGACAGGTTTTCTATTTTGGAAAATTTGACGGCTATTTGATTCTGTGAGATACAAATGGGTCCTACTGTGGTGGTGACTGATGTGGGGCCTTTGACTAATTAACTTTTTTTGGGCTAGCTTGATGAGTTTTAGTTAAAATAATACTTAGAAATAATTCTTTATTTAACAACTCAAAACTAATCCCCACACGGGTAATGCTACATCCGTCACCTGACCTTTCTTATCAGGTTAAAAAAATTTGAATCGATTTCGACTTAATTGGGTGATCGAATTGGTTTAGATTTAATAAAAAAATTAATTCTTAGTGTAAAAAAATTTGGTTCAATTCAGATTTGATCAGGTGGATCAAAATATTAACAATCCAACACATGAACTGAATATGTTTAGGTCTTAAAATTCTCACTCGTTATTTGTTTAAAAGTAAGGGGTGAAACAGAAAAGTAGGGTCGGATCCGATCGTATTGGCCGGCCGAGCAAGTTTTTAAACACTCCTAGGTAATACTATACAAACAAAAAATTCATACATAATTTATTACTAGAATGATGTGATTGATTGAGAACTATTTATTTAAGAGTAATGCTATATAAACAGAAAAATTCATACAAAATTTATCATCAAAATGATGTGATCGGATAAAAGTCGTTCACTTTAAAACAAAGTACATATTATGATGCTCTTAATTATAATAATGTCACGGCCATATCATTCTGGTGGGATTTTCTATACAAATTTTTTGAAAAAATAATATTTTTCTTTATTTAAAAATAAAACACTCATCATGGTAATTTTTATTTACAAAAATGTCATTGTCACGTTGTTTTGGTGAGATTTTTTGTACAAATTTTATGAAATAATATAATTTTCTTCCTAAGCTTAACTAGAAACTATGTGCAATGTTTTATGTTTTGCTTTATTTTTTCTTTATTGTAAAAATTAATTCTCATAAACAACCAGTTTTAGTTATCCCTACATTACACAGCAAAATGAGGCTGCGGGAGGAGATCGATTTTTGGATAACCTCCTCAAACTGACGAGCAATAGACAGTAGACTTGTGATCAGTTGATTTGCTCATTATTCATGGCTCCCATGATGTAGAACCATTGGATCAACTCCCCCACAATGATGCCTGTCATTTTTTGAGCGATCGAAGAACTTCCCAAAGGATTGATAACCCGAGTAAAAGAAAAAAGAGAATGCAGGAAAAATGTGACAAAGGACAGCATTCAGAAAATTATTTTCTCATGTATTTCTCTCTGCAATTCACAGGATATTTGGAGCCTCTAAAGAAAAGAGAAAATATCAATGTGTTGTATGTGAAGTAAACCTATCTTATTTTTGTAAAGGTAGTTCATTTAAGCACATAAAGAAAAGCCATACTAGACAAACGTGTTTAGACGCCCCACCCACATCAACCCAAAAAAAAAAAAAAAATCCTAACTATAAACCCCTAAGTAAAATTTTGATCACAGTGACAAACCTAAAGGAAAACCAGGCCTAAGCGAGGGATTGTGTTTTCGTTTTCCTCCGGCAGTCTCATCTCGCGTGGCCTATGGGTTTACCAGCGGCGAGCAACCATGTGAACTGTATGTGTGGCAAAAAGAAATAAATTTTTAGAATATATAAAATATTGCAAAAATAAAAATGTGGCACCAATTTTTCACCTAACTGCATGTGTGGCAAAAACAAAAAAAAGAGTTACTTCAGGAATTATTTTTGAAAGTGTGTGATATATGAAATTATTTTAAAAAATATATTATTTTGGTCAAAAACTAATAAAATTTAATAAGTAGGTAGCATCCATATTTTTGGTACACTTCAGTTATACTTTTTACCCTCATGTATTTGGGAGGTCTCATATATTGTTGTAATTTGTACTTTTTAACTATGAAAAAATTTGTTAATTTACTCTTTTAATTTGGCCCAAAAACACATGACATCGTTTATCACTCAAAACTGAACACCTAAATGCACAAACAGACTATAACATTCTTTTTGAAAAGACAAAAATGCCCTAATCATTTCTATTTTTTATCTATACATATCTATATGGGTCTTGCTTGCCTGTGTATATTCATACGTACATATATGTACATTACCTAAACAGGCCTCTCATATTTAATCACTTAGTAATATGCTCTGTGTGATTCAAAAATTAATAAAATAAAGAAAAATCTCATTTTTTTCCTCTTTGTTTCATATATATTTATTTTTGCCATCTTAGTTAGTTTCAGCACTCCCTACTATTGCCATTATCCCTCATTTATACTCTCATTCCAAAAAAAGCCTTTTCATACATTTTTCCTAATATGCTATTATGCCACTTGTTATAATTCCTATATTTTCTTATCGATTTCAATGTATTGCTCTCCTTATCTCCGGTTTCTGTTAATTAAAGTTATGGCCTTTAACCCCAAAAAGATAAAGAAATAATTAGTCTTAAAAAAAAAACTAGTCTTTTTCTATCTAGTAGAGTTACAATTGTTATCACTTTGCATCTCTAATATTGATTTCATTAAGACATGCATGCTTTAAAATTTTGTTTGAGATTCTTGTTTTACTAGTGATTGGTTCAGATCCCTCAAGTGTACGGTTTCGCAATATAGTTTATCAATTACTCTCCGGTTATCGTTCTTCTCATGGGATTGATTCCAACATAGAAATGAACGCTCAACTCACAATAGACTCACTCAAATTGGATTGCAGATCGAATGAAATTGAATCTAATTGTAACAAAAGCAGATAAAAAATCCTTTAGTTTTGAGAAAGGTGATTCACTAACAACTAGGCAATTCAAATAAAGCTAATTGACATTCAACAATTATACTAAAGAATTTAAGAATAATTAATAACTAAGCAATTAAGATTCAAAGGCAATTAAAGGGGATTTGGATACAATTGATTCAATTTATCAAGTTCAACAAAAATTCCAATGGAGGTTTATTAATTCAAATTAATGATCACTCCATGGATCCTTGATTCGGGGGATTTCGACCATGAGACCATGGATTCATATCCAATTGAGAGTAGAAGTATAAGCTATTGATAGAATCATAGTTTCAAACCTTAGATTGTGCAATCTCTATGCCAATTGAAGAATTGTACATAGGAGTTATCAAATTGTGTTATGAACCTAAGTTTTCTAATAGATCCAAACTCAATCAAGTGGAATTAGAGAATTCTTAAGATAATTCAATAAGATTCATATACCTCCATGAAAATCCTTGAATATCCTTGGCAAATCTTCACAATTGCACCCAAATTGGGGTTGAACTACTTAATTCCATGATAGAAAGCCATAAGAAATGAAGATCTTGCATTGAAATTGATAAACTATAGTGTTTGGATACAAGAAAATTATAAGAAAGTGTAAGAAAAGCTAAGAAAATATCTCTCTCTCTCTCTCTCTCTCTCTCTCTCTCTCTCTCTAATGCTCTCCAATATACACTATATCTAAAATATCTAAGTACAAAAGTGAGAGATATCTCTTAAAAATGCCTAAAACAGCCTTTTTTATGCTAGATAAAAGTAGAGCTCCGTCAAGCGAGCGCTCGATCAAGCCACCGATCGCTCAGCCGAGCACTCGGTTAGCACTCCTAAATCCATGAAGTTTAGCGCTCCAGAATCAATCGGTGAAAATAGCTTATAGAATGTAGTGATCGGTGTATTTTTCTTACATCTGATCACTCAGTGGAATTGGCGATCGCTTGGCTGATCGCTCGGTGGATTTGGCGATCACTCGTTGATGCACTTTTGGCCATTTCTTCTACAATTAAGCTACATTCCCTGCAATTAGATCAAAAAGACATATTTAGGACAATTTAAGGATAAAATACTAATCTAATACCTAAACTAGATCTAACAATCCACTAATTAAGGGATTGAGATTACACTTTTGGAGTATAATCACACCCCCCAACTTAGTTTTTGCTAGTCCCTAGCAAAATCTACAACTAAAGCAAGTATGTACACAAGATAATCTCCACTTTTGTAGGCGTCACATATACATTTAGCCAAGCCTTTAAATCTTTAAGTTACCCCTAGTAGATGAGTGGTGTCTTGTGAAGGTTTCTAGTGATAATACCCACAAACATCCCTTAGTGAATTATAATTAGAGATAAGAATAAGAAAAATATGCATCATCTAACTCAAGAAAACATTAGATATCACTCCAATCCCTTAACATGTGCAAAAATATGCCGTCATTCATACAAAAAAGAAGTTCAACTGTGCGGGTGAAGAATCATGCTATATAACTTCAAATGAAACACACTACAACAATCTCAAACTTTTAAGCTTTGATTCAACACCTCACTGGGCATACACTCACAAATAAAGACCCACATGATTCTCATAATGACATGTTCAGTAATAAAGTAAGTGTAAAAGGAAATTAAGTGAACATATCAACTACAAAAATTGAAAAGATATAAGTGTATTAACCTAGCATAACTTCATGAAAGAACATTCATAATTGAGCATTGATTTGAATAAGTTAGCAAGTAATGACTTATCTTCTAATGAAATCCTTAATCAAGCATAACTAGGATCAACTAGGCCCTTTTTAGGTAGAAAGGTAGCTCAGAAGGTACAAGAGATAATGGTTAAGGAGGATAGAAAAAGGTCAAGTCATGTATGATCAATGTATGAAATGATGAATGGCTAAGTAACTCCAATTCTTCCCATTTTCAATTCCAAAACATTCTTCTAAGTGTTTTGCTCTTTTCTTCATACTTCTTTCAACTTGATAACATTTATTTCTTTTTCTTCTTTCTTCCTTTATTTTGTTTCCATTCTTTTGGTGTTCCCTTTTACACTCAATATTTTCAGCTTCACAATATGCCACTACTACAAAAAAGGCCTTTACCAACGCTTCAAAAAACGTTGGGAAAAGTCACACAAACGCTAGTAAAGCCTTTTCTAGCATTTTTACCGGCGCTTTACAAAAACTTCAACAATATCGATGACGGGAATACTTCTCAACTTTTTTTGTATTTTTCGGCCTTTTTTCCGTCACTGACACCATTTTTCGGCAAGCAAGTTTTGACAGCATTTTAAAAAGCGCCGGTAAAAGTAGGAATAGCGACGCTTCTAGAAACGCCAGTAGAAGTCTAAGTCATTAAAAAAATAATTTTCATTTGTGCCTCTGTTTCACTGCTAATATATCCAACAATTATTAAAATACAAATTGAGAAGAAAAGCAGCTCAAAGATTTGATTGTCAAGGCCAAAGAAGACAACATAAGAAATCATCATCTAAAAAATGAATGGTTCTCCTTGTTAAAGTTCATCACAAAGTAGATTTTACAACATCCACTAAAAGAAATGAACATGCTATCAACAATACTCTCACTCAAAAATACTTGGCTTATTTTCCTCTCTTAGTTTCTTTACCCTCAGCATCGAACCTTCAGCTTTGGCCCTCTCTGCTCTCTCTTTTTCTACTTGAGTTGGTTGTGATCACCCATTAAAAGTCATTACCACCTATGCATTCTTAAATGATACTCTTCGACCATGTCAAACAATCTCATGGAGTCAGGAATTTTTATCATGATTAACTAATCAATCAAGTGAAAAGTAGAACATAAGTGTACAAGTTGGTCATTCAAAAGATTTCTCTCTTTCCTAAAACTAAAACTTCTTTCTTTTTCCTTCCTTTGGTCAGAACTGGAGTCCATATACCAACTTAGTATAGCAGCCTCCTATCATAGAAACATAAAGAACAGAACAATAAGATGTTAGATAAAACCTAATTGATACACCATGTTCAGAAATTTACTGAAAAAAAGGTGATGAGATGTGCACTGGTATCAATTGGAAATTACTAAATTTTAAGGTTTTTATACCTAGTTTTTGTGGGTATTTAGACCCTTGCAGGACTGAGAAAACTTAATGTAATGAAGTTTGACATTGAAGGCTTTCCCCTCATTAAAATTTTAAATTGTCATTTTATCCATTATTCTTTTGTAGTACATTCAGTTAACTCAAGCCATTGTTCTCATTAAATTTTATTGAATTATTATACTCCATTCAGTTAGCTCTATTGATCCTTCAAAAAAATAAAAGCCAGAGAACTTAATGTGAAGTGAAGAGTACATCAAACCCTTACTCCAGTGGTGCCCCTTATGCTCAAACTCAACTAGTCCTAAAAGATATAGGTAGGGGAAGATGTGTTTAAGTAGATTTGCAATGTCAAGACCAGAGCCCTTATTTCCTCGTCCAACAGTACCCGAACCAATTAGCGGCCTAAATGTTTCAATTTCCTAATATATTGAAATAAAACCCTAGTAAGTTGAACCATTAAGCTATGTTGTACGTCAGCAATTTTTTCTCATCAGCAATACTCAGTTTTAACAATTAAAAGCCCCCGTATAATTTCAATTTCACTTAACCCAAAAGTCATTCGTATTACGAATGTAAACTAAGAACCAAATTGGACCCCGATTTTTTTTTTCCTCTCCTTTCTTTTTCTTTTTTTTCCCAATTCATCCATGTAAACACGTACCTATACATACATCTATGTCTTTACATACCCATATAATACATCTATGTAAATACATACCTATACATTCATCCTTGTAAACACTCTAGTTTTCAAGAAATAAAAAGGAAAAATAAGAACTCCGCTCACATTAGACAAAATATGAAACAAAACATATCTAGATCTGCTCAAACTAATAAATGAAAGTGAAAACAAAAAGGAAAATTCTCTCATCCTGGTCTTTTCCTGGTTCAAGGCTCTGATAAAATAAATCCTTTGACATTCAGGTCAATGGAACTTATCTAACTTCTGATTAACTTCTCTATAACTTTTAACCTTACATTTCTACTTTTAGACATCCATTAACATCAGCTAATTCCCCATAATTGACAATTGATACTAACTACAGAACTTCTACAAATAATAACAGTTCCTTTCACATAGTCTTTTGTCTGTCCATGGTCAATCAACATAAACTAGTCCTATGCCCATATGGACATTTTATTTCTTCACTACATGCATTGTTGTTCCCTAAACCAATCGCTTACTATTGTTACATTTACCATTTCCTTGCTATTTTTAATAAATCAACTGCCCATATGGGTCAGAGTTCTTCATCCCTTAGCTACCTAAATTAAAAATTGAAAAAACGAAAACAGATATTGAGGCCTCTCTAAGCTATAAGAATTACTGCCCTCTTTTATGATATAAATAAAGCTGCAATACTGCAATCTTTCTTGGACATTCTATTTAGAACCATTGTCCTAAATAATTGATCCATAGTTCAGTTTTGCAATCATCTTACCTTAGATTCATAGGTGGACACCACATATTTGCCAACATATGTTAACTACGAGATAATCTACAACAGAAAAAAAGTCATATGTTCGTCTATAATAAATGCAAGCAAATCTAGCTTAAAAGATCATGTTGTAGGCTTCTTGTAAATATACCCCTGAAAACATTTTATAAACAGCAGTGAAACCATGATTATAGTCTTCTACAAGCTAAAATTCCATTTAAATATATATATATATATATATATATATATATCATAAGAGATAGAGGTTAGACAGAAAATTCATTCCAAATAAACCAATAAACTTGACATAATCAAATGGATGCAATAACACAAAGTCCAGTAATGTAATTTTCATAAAGATAGCTTATGTGGGTTAATATAACCAGGCCCATTACATTAGGTTGGGTCCAACTAAGAACATGTTGCCGACTTGGGATAAGAGAGGCCCAAACTCACTAATGCTCAGAAGCAGGCCATAACAGTGGTAATTACAGCACAAATCCAGCAAGAACCAAGTCGGTCTAGCATACGCGAGTCCATTCCTAAAAGGATTAAGACACTAAACAATAAAATCCAAATACATGACAGACAATATCCAAAAGTGACTGACTCCTAGGAGGAGACAAAGTACAATTTTCAATGTAATTATGGCATTCTGAAGCTTATAAATACCCCATACCACTAAGGTGTAAGGTATGCTCACTAAAGCTAAAGCTAGAGTCTTTTGTTTAATTTATTGTGATCAAGCTTGCTAACTTAATCATCAGAGTGCCATTGATCCAAAGAGGATTAACCTATTCTCACTGTCTTCTTCTTTTGCTGATTGTTTGTGCTCATCAATATGGTTTGAGAGTTTAACTAGGCCTTCCTAAAAATCCCACCTACAATTGGCGCTATCTGTGGGAAGGTCTAGCAACGATGAGTACCAGCTTTCTCAGAGGAGGAGTCAAGCCCACCAGTACAAAGATTGATGACAGCCATGATGTTCACAGTCATAACGACACTTTCCTGTCAAGTCGTCATGATGATTCAACACGAACTCTAGGAGGTCGTCTAATTAGATTGGAGATACGAGTCCCCAGTGGAAATCGTTAGAGAAGATAAGAGGAACTACGGTGAAGAAACTATCGCAGGACTACCGAAAAAACTATCGCATGAATCTGAATCCCTTACCCTCCAACAGTCATTTGCCTAGTTATGCAACACCCCATGATGTGGATTAGGAGCTTCGCCGACGAGATGAAGAAATTGCCCACCTCCAATCTCAGGTCGAGGCTATAAGGGAGGCAATTGCTTGAAGAGATGGACGAATCCATGGGAGATCTACAAATCGGTGCCCCGAAAGGAGGACGAGTACCAGAAGTCCAAACTCCCCTTTCACGTGTTAGATAGTGAGCCATGCCTCCAGCACAGGACACCTCAGAGATAGACAGGGAGATCAACATCATGAAAGGGATTGGTTTTCGCTAGTAGCAAATCGGGCTAGATCCGTGTAAGCACTCCATTTTTGCCCACTCGGCAATCTCCTGCCCAATCGAGCTCACTTTCACACATCACATGCACATTCAAGCTCTAACCCACCCTCTAAACACTAATTCAGTCCACTGGTGGCTTTCTAGGCCCTTCGGGCCCACTTGAAACCAAATGACCGTTTTGCCCCTAAGTATCCGATTGCCTTGGAAACCACACCAACTCTAGGTATCAAACTAGTAACCTCTCAAGAATGTTTCTTATAGTATTCCCAACATTCCACTACCTTTTCGGATCATTTCGAGTCAATTTTGCAAAACCCAGTACAAAATGACCGTTTTGCCTATAATGGGCCTATTGCCTTTTTCAACCACACCGGCTCTGCGTATCAAGCCGACACTCCCTTGGAACACTCTGGATAGTGTTTCCAACCTTTATGTCCTCTTATGAGCCATTTTGAGTCCATTTTAGTGATTTTCTAGTCTAGTTGACCGTTTTGCCCTTAATAGTTCGGTCGACAATTCTGACCTTATTTTTCAAGCCCGTTATCCCTGGGACACTATTTTAGAGCTTTCCACCCATTTCTAGCCTTTTGGACCATTCTCAACCTTCCGAAGCATTCCTAGACCTTCTGGAGTCACTCTTAGTGGAGCCAAGCCAAAAATTGCATAGTAGTCACTAATACAGGTGCCTAAATCTTTTAGCTTACATATCAGGGCTTGAAAGATACATTGCTGTCGCGCCCAGATTTTTTGAACTCGAGGAATATACACACAAGCAGGAAAAATACTATACTCTCTCGTTAAAACTCATCCTCCTAGAAGAATGAGTGCAACTAGGTTTGAATTGAAAATTGATTTGAATAAAGAGTTTTTGGAAAACAATTTGGAGTCGCCACCTAACTTGATTAAGGTGTGTTAAGTCACCTAAAAACTAAGCACAATCCGAGGATCACACTTAGGGTTTTTGAAAATGATTTTGAAAATACTTCCTCAAGAGAGAGTTTTTATGAAAACAGATTGTTTGATAACCTTTAGAAAATAATTAAGCCTTCTTGAAAATAAACTCCATTTTGGTCTTTCAAAACAGTGATTCTAGGTTTGGAGGTTCGTTACGTGTAGGGAAGACGCACTAAGCCATCATCGTACTCCGCCCTTGCGGTACCTACATGTCTATTTACCCTAAATTCACCTATAAGAGTCTTCAACTAACAAATGTCCAATCCTATTCACTTTAGAAAACAATTTTTTAAAAAGACATGATGTATGATATGTAAGTGCAAGAAAAGAAAGTTGGAAAGAGATTTGAAAAGAAATTGATTTGATTTAAAAGAGATTTGAAAAAATAGAATTGAAATTGAAAAGTTTTAGAAATTGGAAATAAAGATTTAGAAATAGATTTTTGGATTTAGAAACTTGCAAATAAATTGTGGAATTAGAAACTTGAAAAGGTTGTAGAATTAGATATTTGAAAGAAGCTGTGGAATTTGAGATTTGAAAAAGGTTGTGACCGCACCCATGAGAGTTGCCTACGTATCCTTTTGGAGGAATCAGGTCAGTCGTAGTTCGGACAAGAGTCTGATAGAAATTAGAAGGTTTTGATTCGAGAAAGAGATGTTGACTTAGAATTTGGATTGGAAGATTTGAAAAGATTTGATTTTGGAAAGCTTGGTTTCAGGAAACTTAGACTTAAGAAAGACTGAAGACTTAGGAAAGATTTGACTCGAGTGTTGAACTTAGAAGATTAGGGAAAGTTGGATTTAGGAAGGGTTCGAATTAAGAAAGTTTCATTTTAGGAAAGTTTCATTTTAGAAAATATTTTGAATTGGGAAAGTTTCTGCGTTAAGAAAGTTTTGAAATTAGAATGTTTTGAAATAGGGAAGTTTTGAAAGTAAGAAAGATTTGAAGTTTTAAATTTGGAAAGTTAAAATTTGGAAAAGGATGAAATTAGGAAAGAGTTGAATTAGGAAAGATTTGGAAGCTTAATGTTTAAGGAAAGATTTGAAAATTTTGGAAAACTTATGGTTTAGGAAGGTATGAGATTAGGAAAGAGTGAATTAGGAAAGGTTTAGACTACGAAGGATTGAGATTCCTATTTCCTAAATCGAAGGATTGGATTTTATTTCTAAAAGATGTGTTTTTATTTTGTTTCCAAAAACGGAGGATAGGATCTAGTTTCCTAAATGGGAAGATTGGGTTTAGTTTCTTAAAGGGAAGATTGGATTTGGCATGAATTTGAAAAGATGGAGTTTTGAAAATTCTAGTTTTGGGAAGACTATAGTTTTGATGTAGAAAATAGGTTTTGGAAATATATATATATATATATATAGTTTTGATGTAGAAAACAAGAGGTTTTGGAAACCTGGGTTTTGAGGTCAAAATAAGGGATTGGAAATCATGCTTTTGGGAAGGAAAATTAGGGTTTCCTAATCGTTGGCTCTAAGGTTTAACTTGGATACCAAGAAAAGGGATTTTTAGAAAATGAGTTTTTTTAGAAAGGGAGATTTTAGGAAGGAAATCCTAGAGAAAAGTTTTTGGAAAGTAAACTTAAAAAGGGAGTTTTTTAGGAAAGAAGATTTTGGAAGAGAGTTTTAGGAAAGAGTTGTTAGGAAGGAGATTTGAGAAGCGTTTTTAGAAAGTGAATTTAGGGAGAGTGTTTTGGAAAGAAGTTTCGAAAAATAGATTTTTAGAGGAAGTTTTTAGAAAATAATTTTAGAAAGGAATTTGAAGAAGGGGATTGGAGAGAGTTTTTGGAAAGTATGTTGAAAAAGAGGTTTTTAGAAGGAGGGATTTGAAAAGAGAGTTTTTAAAAAGTATATATAAAATACTTCACTTTCCTAAAGCGATTCTGACCATTAGAAGGTTAGAACCACTTTAAGATAGTGGTTTTGAAAACAACAATATTTTGAAAATATGGACCATATTGGTCACTTTAAATGTAATACTTTCCTAAAGCAACCCTAGCCATGAAAAGGCTAAAACCACCTTAGGATTGTGGTTAGAAGATTTTGATGCAATTTTGAAAACGATGTTAATGCAAGCTTTGAAAATGAGTTTGAAAACGAATTTTGGAAGAATGCAAGATCATGATATGCACAATGCAAAGAGGGTCGTGAACATACAAGGTTAAAGGCTTCACCACATAATCAAGGGGGCCGAACCCACATGGTCTCTAGTTAGACTAAAAGAAAGCCCTCGACACGTTGACTCTCCAATTGCCTAATCCTACACATGGACCGAGAAGTCCCTTGTTTCAAGCATGCAAAGAAAGGGAGGGAAGAAGATGGGGGATTAAAATAGAAGAAAAACCAAATGGGTTAGGAGTGAGAAGAGAGAGGGAAGATGCGTAAACGTAAATAAGAGGCCTACATTGTGTCTTCTTTATTTTGCTTAGCTTTGCGCGCTTTGCTTTGCTTGCTTCGCTTTAGTCTTCACTTCAATCTTCAAGAGTTTGTCTTCAATCTTCAAAGCTTCGTAGTTGCAGCAATTGAAATCTTCAATGGAGGCTTTGGAGGCTAGTGTATGAGTATATGAGAGTGTATAAGTGCATAGGAGGCTAAGGTTTGTATATGAAGACTAGGGTATAGAAAACCTAAAGGAGACTAGGGTTTTGGGAGGCTACGAGCTCTGTATATCATAGAGTAGGGTTTTTAGACTAAGTTTACGAACCTCTTTCATGCTGGAGGAGGCTCTGTATTTATAGAGAGAGGGATAACCTGGCGTCTGTTACAATGGTGCCAGACTAAAAATGCTTCTGGCGCCACTTGGAGTGGCACTAGGCCAAATATTGGCTTGGTGCCACTACTAGTGGCGCCAACCAGTTAGGAAAGTTTTAAGGTCGGTAAGCAACGTATCTTGAGAAGATTTGGGCGCCTGTACTAGTGACTACCATGAAATTTTTAGCCTGGTTTCCATAGGAATGACTCTGAAAGGTCTGGGAAGGATTTAAGGGATCGGGAATGGCCTGGAAGGCTGGAAAAGGGCAGGAACCCTCAAAATAGGGTCTTGGAGGTATTTAACTTGAAAAAGGATGTCAAGGTTTGTTAGAGGGATCGATCGAGCCATTAGGGGCAAAACGGTCAACTTGATTGGAAAGCTGCAAGAACGGACTCAGAATGTCCTGGAAGAAGACTCGAGATTTAGAAACATTATTTAGAATGTTCCCAAAGGCTACCGGTTTTATACCCAGAGCTGGTGTAGCTAGAAAAAAGCGACCGAGCTACTAGGGGCAAAACAGTCATTTTGCACCAGGTTTGCCGGAACTGACTCGGAATGATCCGGAAAGATAAAGAAAACTTGGGAATACTATAAAAAGCATTCTTAGGAGGTTACTAGTTTGATACCTAGAGCTGTTGTGGTCCCCGGGGCGTTCGGATGCCTAGGGGCAAAATGGTCATCTTGACTGAAAAGTCTCAAAATTGGCCTGAGACTGACTAGAAGGCACCTAATCATGTCGGATTGACTTTACGACAATCTTGGAAGGGTGGACTTACCATTTTGAGGACTTAGGTATTATCTCGAGAAACGTGCCGAAAAATGGCCATAAGGGCAGTTTGGTCATTTTTTACCAGAGTGGGCTAGCAGGCACAGGTTTTGACTTGGGTTTTGAGTGTTTCCGCCGCTTTGACAGCGGTCCCGTGATACAGGGATTTTTTGGCAATTCCCTATATTGACCTGTTTGCAAGTATTTCCATTACTCTGACGGTTGCAATGTTTACGAGTATTTTTACTACTCTGACAGTTCGCGATCATTCTCGAGAGACCTCGGGAAGCTGCTAAAGGGACTTAGCGCTTGAGAAGTCAACTTCTCAGAAGGCGTGCCAAAACGAACATTTCTGCATTGGCGGGCTAGCAGGCGCCAAAGGTGGACCGTTCTACCATCTAGGGGACTTGGGGTCTTGTCCCGGTCGACAGATTTAAAGGGACTTACCATTCCGAAGAGACTTTCTTTGAAAAATGTGCCAGATTGGATAGACTTACCGTCTCAAGGAATCAGCTTTCTCGAGAGAGGGATTAGGATTGGAATTGGAATTGGAATTGGAGAAGGAATTGGAAAGGGGTCTTACCGTCTTCCGAAAGACGTACCTGTTGGAATTGGAAAAGGGACTTATTGTCTTCGGAAAGACATGCCTGATTTGGATTTGGAAAGGGAACTTACCATCTTCAGAAAGACGTGCCTATTGGAATTGGAAAGGAGACTTGCCGTCTTCAAAAAGACGTGCCTGATTTGGATTTGGAAATGGGACTTACCGTTTTCGAAAAGACGTGCCTACGGGATCGGACTGAACAATGCCTACAAGGGCATTTTGGTCACTTTGCCTCTATTTGGGCTTGGTGGGCCCACGAAGTGATGGATAGAGTAGATTAGTACTAAAATTCTAGAATATGTCCATATTGACTTGAAATCAAGTTTAGACGGACTGTAGACTGCTGAGCGGTAAGAAATAGGGTGCTTACAACTGCCTTTCTTTTTCTGTCTTTGCTTGTCAAAGACAAAAAACGATAGAGTAAGAATCCCATGTTGGCTGCGAGGCAGTCGGAGGGACGGACTTTGGAAATTTTTCGACAACAGGGGTTCGAAAATAGATACTGAGCCCAAAAGGCCTTCGAAAACGAGTTTTGGCCAGAAAAAGGGTGAAACTGCCCAGAATTGCCAACTGGTGCCACTAGCAGTGGCAACTTTGGAAGAAAAGGCTTGGCGCCACGCTTAGAAATAAAACCAGAAACATTTCTGGTTCGATGTTGTTGTGGGTTTCGAAAGTATTTTGCAAAACCGAGAGACATTGTAAGGCAGCCAACTTGGACTTTGAAGGAGCATCTCTTGAAGACCACGGGTGATTGCCAGAAGGAAACCACGACGCCGAAAAGTCACCGGAAGAGAAGATTTCGCCGGAGAACTCCAAAAAGTGAGTTTTCAATTTTCTGTTGATTTTGATGTGTAGAATTTCATTTAAGCCATGTGAATAGTAGAAAGTGATGTTTTGATATGTTTTGAACACTGTGGTGATGTTATTTTTGTATTTTGGTGCTTATTTGATTGAATTTGAGTGATTTTACGTAATTATGTGAAGAGTGTTTTCTGCAGGAATTGGGGGTTTGTCCTTACAGGCTTGGGTATTGAGTTTTTTGGCTAAATTTTTGTGCAATGTGTTTTAGAAAAATGTATTTAACAACCATGTGAAGTTTCATGATTTTTTGAAAACTCGGTAAATTTTTGATTTTTTAAAAAATAGAAAAATGCTTAGAAAATCAAGAAAATAGGAAAACTTAAGAAATTGACGAAAAGTTTTTAGAGTTTAAAATTTTGAAAAATGTAGGAATATTTTAGAAAACATTTGAAATGATTTTGAGAAATTTTAGGATAACTTTGAAAACCACTAATTTATTGAAAAAATAAAACATATGTTTTGAAAATTTTAAAAAATGTGCGCAAGTGCTGATATCATATAATTGTAACGTTGTGAAGTGCACGGTTTATATTTTGTGTTGATGTTATGGGTGTTGTAGAGACCATTTTTAAATAAAACTCTGTCGAAATTTTTAGAAATTAGGGAAAGAGTTGGAAAAGGTTTGGAAATAAAATCTTTTTGAAGGAAAAAAATAAAAAACCCTTGAGATTTGACTTGAAGTTGGAAAATCAAAATGTGTAAGAAATTTATTTTGACTTATTATTTGAAATCTTTTTATTATTATTTTTTGTTTGTTTTTAGTATTTATTTACTTTATTTTATTATTATCTATCTGCATGCACCATAGGTTAACACCTCTTACCTTGGCTTACCTTTTCAGGATGGCAGATGTGGGTGATGATGATTCTGAGAGGAGACGTTGCTCAGGGAAGGCGGCCCGTACAGATTCTGTTAGCAGCTCTAGTTGGTTCAGGGGCAGTCGGCAATCTGCTAGACATGTACCTTTTAGCCAGAGCGGACGGGGGAGTAGATCTCCAGTCGACCCCTTCCTTTCAGTCAAGCTAGCCTTTGAAGAGAAAATGGGTGCCAAGGTTTTCCACCTTTTGACCTTTAAGATGGCCGACGCTATTTTGAGTCGACTGCGGATTTGGTATGACGGGTACCCTCTAGATGAGTAAGACATTTTTTGCTGGTCCTTTGGTTGTATAGCTTCTCTCCTATTGGTACAACTTATTTTAGGCAGTGGTTCCCTTCTAGCAGCCTGACTTCTCTGCCTTCCATGAGCTCGCTCCCTCTGATCATGAGTATGGTTTTCTCCTAGGTCTTCGAGAAGATTTGGTTGACATTATGGGACCCATTTTTCCTAATGGCTGCATCATAGTTGTCTCGTCTTAGCTTGGATTTCGTGTGCAGTCTTTTCTTTTGATCTCTTGCCCCTAGTTTCCTTATGTCCCAATGAAGCTTTTGTTCTCTCATTCTGAGTTTATGACGCATAGGAGAGCTCATTCAGGGGATTGACATACTTCTCAAAATTGGTCCATTTCTCCATGATAGCACTAGCTCTATTTCTCTTGAACTTGTTGATGTTTTCGTGAGGGGATGAGTCGGTCGGCCGTCGATTGCGTGCATTGCTTGCCAGGATTCGTGAAGGACACTCATATGCTCCTATGGTTGTGAGACAGACCTTCGTGAGCCTTACGAGACTTTGGCAGGGGGTCGATGCTCATTGTTGGGGATGTGCTTCATTATTCCAACTTTGGGTGATTTGACACTTATTCACTACCCCTCTTTCGAAGTCATTTGATTAGGGAGGTCGAGAGTGGGTCATTGCCCCATTCTCGGTTTCTTGTCGGTCATGGAAATCTGAGCTTTCTGAGGTGTGTGCCAGTACTGGAGATATCTGAGGGGTGGCTTTAGCTCCTTTTTGCATTTTATCGTGTTCCCTGTTTCTTATTAGAGAGAGAGAGAGAGAGAGAGAGAGAGAGAGAGACATAAAGTTAGTTTGTATACAAAAATAGTTTACTTATGCCAATTCTGAAAATGCACACGTAAAAGGGGTGAATGCATGTCATACTTTTTTTTTATGAATGCACACAGAATTAAATGTATGGCCTATCATTATTATTATTTTTTTATGAATGTATGGGTTTATATAAGAGTTAAATTGAATGCATGAATAAAAACAAACTACATAAGAATTTAATGGATGTACATTTACACATGTTATGAATGCATTAGTACTATAGCCTATTTACAAAGAAGGTCTCGGGATTGCCCCAAGGCTCATACTCTTGGGATTCTGTTTCCCTTCTAGGATTCTGCCCCATTTAGTTTTATCCCATTCTTATCGGGGTGTGATAACATTTGCACCATTCTCTAGTGATTTTGACCTTTCGGTTTGCTATTCTATCCCTACTTTCTATAGGGTTACTGTTTGGGATTTTTCTGATCTCACTTGGTTTTCTCTCTCAGATCCCCAAAATGCCACCATGGCTCGAGCAACAACTCGCATGCCCTTTGCAGGATGATAAACAACTAAGCCCTCAATCTGAGAAGACTTCTTTTAGGACCGTAATGTAGGCTGGTTTTAGAGGTTATAAGAAACGAAGGGATATTTAGGCTCAAAGATCTTCTTTTAGTGGGTTGTTTAAACCAAAACCATCCGAGCACACTTTGGAGCATGACATTGCCCTACATTCCTCCCTAGTTCTCCTTTCTTATCCTACTTGTCTTGGTATTATTTAGGCTTATTTGGACTAAGCAATTTTCTTTGATCAAAGAGGACTTTAATTTGGACCATAATGTAGGTTAGGTTAAGGGGTTTATGAATGAAAATGCTACACAGGCTCAAATTTGATGCTGTTTCTAGTAAGGTTTAGATCCTCACCATCCTTAGTTAGTCTTCTAGCGGGGTTTCATTCCCTGATATCCTCCTCTAGCGTCAGCAACACGTCTGGCTCATTTAGATCAAGCAATCTTTTTTCAATCAGAGTGGACTTTAGTAGGGTTATAATGTAGGCCACGGTTTTGTGTTTTTACAAGAAAGGATAAAGGCTCGAACCTATTGCTTCTACTGGACTTCTTTGTTACCTAGGATCACCTTTGAATAACTATATATTCTTTAAGGAGTTCACATTTCTTGTAGTTTGATCCTTGACCTTCTAACAGAGTTGCCCCTTCATTTTCTTTCTTTTTTTTTTTTTTATTTCTTTTGACTTGCCCTGTGGTAGCTTTTTCTCTTTTCTTTTCCGTTTCTTCCCTTTCTTTCTACTTTTTGCGAGACAAACATTTCCACAACTTCTTTCTCTCAGATCCTTTCCTTAGCATTTCAATTTAACCCATTGTGGGTGGTGATCCCTAGTTTGGGGTTTCTTTCTAGAAAAAAAGGTAACTGGCTCAACAGGTTTGACAAGTGTTGCTTTTAACTGTATGGGAAATGAAATGAGGGCCTCTCTTCATTTTGAACAAGATTGCTTGATTCCTAGAGCCTTCACGTTACTTCAGCTTGATGGTCGATGACATTCTCTGCCAGATCTTCTACTACCTGTCTGCCCTAGTGTGAGGGAATGGTTCTGGATTGGGGTTGACAAAAAAAATCTTTCACTTTTCGCAAGGCACTAGTGGGTTAAGCAAAGGGGATATTTTTGTGTATGGTAGCAGAATTAACGGCCTCTAATAATTTCAAATTGAATCGCTTAGTCTTTAAAGCCTTAGTACAAGATTTAGACAATATTTATAGGGATGATGTGTTTCTGTCAGTGAACCCCTACATGTTCTATCAAATCAATTATTCTGTGCTTACCACAATGTGTGGTTTGGGGATATCTGAAAAGTAATTATGTACGGCTCTAGTGGGCTGAGCAAAGGGTAGTGTTTATTTGGGATGAATAGAACAATGACTTCTCATCATTTTCGGGACTCGACTCCCATCGCCTAGCCAGGATATCATGAAAGTGTCGCCTTTTCAATAAAATTCGCACTTCCTTATTGAGATTGCCTTCCTCCTATCTCTCACTCTCTCTCTGTCTTTCAAAGGTTTTAACCCCCTTTGAGTGGGCTGCCCGTGCTATCCTATCCTTTAAGTCATCTCATTACTGAATGGGAAAGAATCCTTAAACCCAACAATTGTCCACAAGAGTATGAGATAAAGGGGATAAATTGGAAATTACCTATTTTCATTTAAAAACATGATTACATGGCATGCAGTGTTCATTTAAATAAGATATGCAAGAAATAGAAAGATAAAAAGGAAACAGACGAATTTTATGAAAACTATATTTTCTTGTGGGCCTTTTGGTGAGAACCCTTAATAGGGTTTTGGGACTACGCCAACCTCCTTGGTGCTTCATTCGCTGGGTGTATCAACAGAGGGTGAGTTCATAACATCCAGCATGCATTTGGAAGTTAGAGGATTATGTCGTTGCAATGCACGGGTCTGATAAGACTTCGCAAATGGTGAAGTCCTCCTCTACATGGATGGTGATTGTCTTGGCATGGCACGAGGGTAGCTGCTTAAAAGTAATGCCTTGCAGATGGATGGTTAATTCTTCTTGCTCCTTCATGTAGATTCGGCCTCTTTCTATAACCGGGCTGATCCTTGCATGAGTTTGAATTAGGCACGATGCTAGAGGGGTTTTCATGAGTTCGGCTGTGCTCTTTGACCTGCAAAAGAAAAGAAAAGAAAAGAAAAGAAAAACCAAATGTAGTTAGCATGTGGAGTTGGAGGTTTTAGGTGATGCGTGTCCCATGGAGGTCCCTTCTTTGAGGGAATCTAGGTATGATGCTAAGTTCATGTTGGAGGTGGGTTTTGCCCCTATTATGCAATACAATACCTTTTTAGCGTGGGCCGGTTAATGATTCCCTATTTGGGCAATCCCGCCTCCATGGATTGAGAGAAATTTGGGCCTCTCTCAAGATATGATTCTATGCATGCCCTGAATCCTTAGGGTTGAAGATCCCTTAGGAGTTTTGGTAGGTTTGATTAACATGAGATTTGATTGCTCCTTTCTCTCTACGGTTGATTAAATGCATAAGAATAAAATGACTTAAGTTTCTTGGAACTCTTGTCTCCGAATGGATATAGATGCATGAACATAATAAAAGTGAACATGTGAGCAGTATGATAACGATAAATGAATGGTTTAGAAAAACCCCCTTCTTGTCTTGCTTCTGCCTTCGATTCTCTTGGTATTTGGAGATGAGGAGGGGGAGGACAGAAGACAAGAAACAAAAGAGAAGTTAGTGCCTTGATTTGAAAATTGTTATGCAATGCATGTCCTAGGGGTGCCCCTACTTGAGAGAGAAACTAAACATGATGTGTTTGCTCACTTTTGGAGATAGGGGATTTGCCCCTGTATGCAGATACCTCACCGTCAAGTGGGAAGCCTATCCATTCACATATTCATCCATCCATTTGCTCAACGAAAATAAAGAAATACATTTCAACTTTGGGTTTGAGATACAAAAGAATTGAAATACATTTTAACAGGGGGAGGGGGAACACTTTCCCTTGGGGTTACACCTATCTAGTTTTACAAAAGAAAACCTAAACTACTCTTGAGTCTTCGGATTTGCCTTTGTTGGATTCAATGTCATAGAGGTTGCTGAGAGACCTTGTTGATCGATTGTCCCCTGTCTTCTTGGCAATCCTATCTCCCTGAGTATAGAGGGATTGGGGCCCCTCTTATGGAATGAATTGATGTGCATGTCATGAGTCCTTAGGGTTACATGGGAACCCTTAGGGTTTAGGTAGGTTTAATGCAAGGGAGAGTGATCTAGGTATCACTCTCTTTGGGTTGATCATATGTATGAGAATGCAGTGATTTGAGTTACTTGGAACTCTCGCCTTGACATGGAATGTGGAATGTATAAAAATGGATGCATAGAGTATAAGGAGAGAGAATACAATTGAAGTACATATGCATGTATAAGCAGTTAGACAAGCATTATAAAAGTAATAATATAGTCATTATAACAACAGGAATAGACAGGTATAATGAAAATAAAAGCAGTTGCCCTTTCCTCCATGGTTTTGGAAAATGGTGCGCGTGTCTTAAATCTGGCAGAGGTTCGGCTATGCATGGTGTCTATATGAGCATGAGGTTGAGGGTTGACTAATGCGTCCTAAAAAGACTCGGTCCTCGGATCTTCAAACATAGGCCCACTCCCCGAGGTGGTGCCATGATCGGTTGGTGATCCGAGCGGAGGAACCATCAAGAGGCCATAGGCGAAGAAACTGACACAACATCTTGCTCACAACCAATATACCGTTCCTCCTTTCTAACTAGAAAGGTCATATCAAGGTAAAATGCAAGTATGCAGAATGCAGGTGCACATGCAGTGTGTGTGATTTTTGAAAGCGGAGGAAATAACCCAACAACTCCCATTCATCCCGTTCCTCACATTCATGCATGGCAGTTAAAATTTAAACAAAAAGTGCACCTACAAAACAAAGATGCAAGAGTTAGTATGTGGATGACAAACTTAATACAAGATAATATGAATAAATGCATGTTTTTTTGAAAACAATTTCGAAAATTTGGTTTTGAAAATTTAAAGTGAATAAGATTGAACAAGTTAATTGAAGAATCTACATGGGTAAAGGGTAAAGAGACATGATTACGGCCTAACCCTCTAAGTTCCTCAGTGGAGTCGCCAGCTGTCGCGCCTAGATTTTTTGCACTCGAGGAATACACACACAAGCGAAAAAAATACTGTACTCTCTTGTTAGAACTCATCCTCCTAGAAGAATGAGTGTGACTACGTTTGAATTGAAAATTGATTTGAATAAAGGGCTTTTGGCAAACAATTTGGAGTCGCCACCTAACTTGATCAGGGTGAGTTAGGCCACCTAAAAACTAAGCACAATCCGAGGATCACACTTAGGGTTTTTGAAAATGATTTTGAAAATACTTTTTCAAGAGAGGGTTTTTATGAAAACAGGTTGTTTGACAACCTTTAGAAAATAATTAAGCCCTTCTTGAACATTATCTCTATTTTGGTCTTTGAAAACAGTGATTCTAGGTTTAGAAGTTGGTTATGTGTAAGGAAGACGCACTAAGCCATCACCCTACCCCGCCCTTGCGGTACCTACATGTCTATTTACCCTAAATTCACCTATAAGAGTCTTCAACTAATAAATGTCCAATCCTATTCACTTTAGAAAATAATTTTTTAAAAAGACATGATGCATGATATATAAGTGCAAGAAAAGAAAGTTGGAAAATAGATTTGGAAAGAGATTTGAAAAGAAATTGATTTGATTTAAAAGAGATTTGAAGAGATAGAATTGAAATTGGAAAGTTTTAGAAATTGAAAATAAAGATTTAGAAATAGATTTTTGGAATTGGAAACTTGCAAATAAATTATGGAATTAGAAATTTGAAAAAGGTTGTAGAATTGGATATTTGAAAGAAGTTGTGGAATTTGAGATTTGAAAAAGGTTGTGACCGCACCCATGAGAGTTACCTACATATCCTTTTGCAGGAATTAGGTCAGTTGTAGTTCGGACAAGGGTTCGATAGAAAATAGAAGGTTTTGATTCGAGAAAGAGATGTTGATTTAGAATTTGGATTGGAAGATTTGAAAAGATTTGATTTTGGAAAGTTTGGTTTCAGGAAACCTAGACTTAAGAAAGGCTTGAAACTTAGGAAAGATTTGACTCGAGTGTTAAATTTAGAAGATTAGGGAAAGTTGGATTTAAGAAGGGTTTGAATTAAGGAAAATTCGCTTTAGGAAAGTTTCGTTTTAGGAAAGTTTCAATTTAGGAAATAGAGGTCGCTGACAGGCATATTCAAGCCCAAACTGGCTTTCCAGACTCAATCCAGTTAATCAACCACATCGGCCCCCCTCGAGCCCAATAAGGGTAAAATGACCAAAATGTCCTTAGGCCATTGCTTGATCCAATTCCAGCTGGCACGTGTTTCTAAAGACGATAAGTCCATAATTCAACCTCAATTCCAGCTAGCACATCTTCCTAAAGATAGTAATTGTGTAATTCAACCTCAATTCTAGTTTTAATTCTAGTCTAGACCAGTCAAACTCAATTTGGCACATCTTTTGAGAAATTTGATCCCTCAGATGGTGAGTCAATCTAGCATGACACGTTTACTGAGAAAACACAAAATCCCTTTGAATGGTAAGTCCCTTCATACTCGACGATTGGGACGGAACCCAAGTCTTCAAGATGGTAGAGCGGTTCACATCTAGCGCTTGCTAGCCTGCCAACGTAGAATGTCTGTTATTCAGCATGTTTTTTGAGAACGTTGATCCCTTAGACGATAAAACCATCTAGCAGCTTCTTGAGATTAGACAGTTTTTAGAATAAATGCACACCGTCAGAGTGATGGAAACATCACAAATATCGCAACCGTCTGAGTGACGGAAACACTCGTAAATAGGTCGACATTGGGAATGCCAACAAACCCCCATGTCATAGGACTGAACACACCTCTTGGCTATGACACATTTAATAGAGGACGAGATACCTTTGGAAACTAACTCGTCACACACCATCAGAGTGATAAAAACACTCAAAACTCAGGTCAACACCAGTGTCTACTAGCCCATTCTAGTGAAAAATGACCAAACTGTCCCTTAGGCCCCATCAGCGCACTTCTCAAGAAAGTACCTAAGACCTCCTAATGGTAAGTCCATATTTTCAAGATTGTCCTAAAGATAATCTAGTATTTTCTAGTTGTCGCGCCCAATTTTTTTGCACTCGAGGAATACTCACACAAGCGGGAAAAATGTTGTACTCTCTCGTTAGAACTCACCCTCCTAGAAGAATGAGTGCGACTAGGTTTGAATTGAAAATTGATTTGAATAAAGGGCTTTTGAAAAAGATTTAGAGTCGCCACCTAACTTGATTAAGATGAGTTAGGTCACCTAAAAACTAAGCATAATCCGGAGACTACACTTGGGGTTTTAGGAAAACGATTTTGAAAATATCTCTTGAAGAGAGGGTATTTAAAAAAACATGTTGTTTGGTAACCTTTGGAAAACATTTAGCCCTTTTTTGAAAATAACTCCTTTTCGGTCTATAAAAATAGTGATTCTAGGTTCGGAGGTTGGTTACGTGTAGGAAAGACGCACTAAGCCACCACCCTACCCCGGCCTTTCGGTACCTACATGTCAATCTACCCTAGATTTACCTATTAAAGTCTTCAACTAACTAATGTTCAACCCTATTCACTTTGAAAAAGAATGCTTAAAAAGAAACTAACACGGTGCATGATATGCAAGTGCAAGATAAGAGAATTGAAAAATAGATTTGGAAGGAGATTGATTTGAAATTAATTTGATTTGAAAATAGATTTGAAGAGATGGAATTGAAATTGGAAAGTTTGAAAATTTGGAAATAGAAATTTGAAATTGGAAGTTTGAAAATAGATTAGAGATTTGAAAAGATTGTAGAATTTGAGATTTAAAAAATGTTGTGACCACACCCATGAGGGTTGTCTACGTATCCTTTTGGAGGAATCAGGTCAGTCATAGTTCAGACCGGAGTCCGATTGAAAATAGAAGAGTTGATTTGGAAAAAGGAGATTGAATTGGAAATTGAATTGGAAGATTGAGAGATTGAACTTTGAATAGAGGATTGAAAATTGGAATTTGGAATTTTGGAATTGAAAAGATAGATTTGGACTTGTTTTGGAAAGACAAAGGTTTAGGAAACCTGGACTTAGGAAAAATAGGATTTAGGAAAGACATGAAGTTTAAGGAAGGTTGGACTTGAATGTTGGATTTGGAAAGATTTTGAAAGATTTGAAAACTTGAAATTTAGGAAAGATTCATATCAGGAAAGTTTCGAATTAGGAAAGCGTCATTTTAGAAAAGTTTTGGAATTAGGAAAGTTTCAACTTAGGAAAGTTTTGAATTAGGAAAGTTTCAACTTAGGAGAGTTCCGAAGTTAGGAATGTTTTGAAATTAGAAAAGTTTTGAAAGTTGGAAAGTTTAGAAAACAAGGAAGTTTTGAAAATAAGAAAGCTTTAAGTTTAGAAAGTTTTGAAATTTGGAAGGATTTGAAATTTGGAAAGGTTTAGAATTTAGAAAGTTTTAGATTTAGAAAGCTTAGAATTTTAGAAAGATTTGAAATTTAGAAAGTTTAAGATTTACAAAGTTTTTGAATTTTAGAAAATCTTGAGATTAGAAAAGGTTTAAGTTTAGGAAAAGTATGAAAACTTAGGTTTAAAAAGTTAAGAATTGAAAAGAAGGTAGAATTAGGAAAGGGTTAAATTAGGAAAGATTTGAAAGTTGAGTTTTAAAATTTAGGAAAGATTTTTATGTTCAAGTTTTGGAAACTTAAGATTTAGGAAGGGTAGAAGGTTAGGAAGGAGTTGAATTAAGAAAGATTTGGATTTTGAAATTTAAGGAAAGATTTAAAGTTTAGGTTTAGGAAACTTATAGTTTAGGAAGGAATTGAATTAAGAAAGGTTTGGATTAGGAAGGGATTGGATTTGGTTTCTCAAAGAAAAGATTTGATTTTGTTTCCAAAAACGGAGAACGGGATCTAGTTTCCTAAACGGGGAGATTGGATTTGGTTTCCTAAAGGGAAGATTTGATTTGACAAGGATTTGGAAAGAGGATGTTCTAGAAACCCTAAGATTTGAAAGGTTATAGTTTTGACATAGAAAAGAGGTTTTGAAAATGTGTATAGTTTGGATGTAGAAAATGAGAGATTTTGGAAACCTAGGTTTGGGGCAAAGTTTGAAAACCATGTTTTTGGAAAGAAAATTAGGGTTTCCTAATTGTGGGTTCTAGGGCTTGACTTGGACTCTAAGGAAAAGAGTTTTTGGAAAGTGTGTTTTTTGGAAACGAAGATTTTGGAAGGGAATCCTAGAGAGGAGTTTCGAGAGGGAAGATTTTGGAAAGATTTTTGGAGAGAGTTTTTCTAGGAAAGAGACCTAGGGAACATTTTTAGACAGTGGATTTTGAAGAGAGCGTTTTGGAAAGGAGTTGAAAAAGAGATTTGAAAAATAGATTTTTGGATGGAGTTTTTGGAAAACAACTTTGGGAAGGAGTGTTTTAGGAAAGTATGTTGAAAAAGAGATTTTTAGGAGGGATTTGGAAAGAGAGTTTTTAGAAGGTATAAAAGCATCTCACTTTCTTAAAGCGATTCTAACCATAAGAAGGCTAGAACCACTTGAAGAAAGTGGTTTTTGAAAACAACAAACGTTAAAAATATGGACCATGTTGGTCATTTTAAATGTAACACTTTCCTAAAGCAATCCTAGCCATGGAAAAGCTAGAATCACCCTAGGATTGTGATTTTGAAAACATGTTTTGAAAAAGAGATTTTGATGCAATTTTGGAAACAAGTTTTGAAAACAATTTTTGAAAACGAGTTTGAAAACGATTTTTGGAAGATGCATGATCATGATATGCACAATGCCATTTTGGGGTCGTGAACATACAAGGCTAAGGCTTCACCACATAATCAAGGGGGCCAAACTCACGTGGTCTCCGGTTAGCCTAAAGGAAAACCCCCGACACGGTGACCCTCCGATAGTCTAATCCTACACATGGACTGAGAATCCCTTTGTTTCAAGCATGCAAAGAAAGGGGGGGAAAGAGATGGGGGATTAAAATAGAGAAAACCCAAGTGGGTTAGGAGAGAGAGGAGAGAGGGGGGAAGTGCAGAAATTTAAAGAGAAAGCCTACCGTATGTCTTGTTTATTTTGCACGCCTTGCTTGTCTTCAGTCTTCGTCTTGATCTTCGTCTTCAGTCTTCAAGAATCGCCTTCAATCTTCATACTTTAGATTCCAGCTCTTCAAGTCTTCGAAGGAAGGTTGAGGGCTAGTGTATAAGTGTATGGGGGTGTGTATGAGTGTATAGGAGGCTAAGGCTTATGTATGGTGGCTAGAGTTTGAAAAACCTAGGGAAGCTAGTGTTTAGGAGGTGCTCGAGTTCTGTATATCAAATTATATGATTTTTAGGTTGAGTTTGCGAATGTTTTTCACACCAGAAGAGGTTCTGTATTTATAGAGGGAGGAATACACTAGCGCCTGTTGTAGTGGCGCTAGGCTAAAATTCCTTCTGACGCCACTAGGAGTGGCGCTAGGCCAAATATTGGCTTGGCACCACTACTAGTGGCGCTAGCCAATTAGGAAACTATTAAGGTCGGCAAGCAACATATCTTTGACTAGATTTGGGCGCTTGTACTAGTGACTACCATGCAATTTTTAGCTTGGCTTCACTAGGAGTGACTCCGGAAAGTCCGGGAATGATTTGAAGGAGCTGGGAATGACCCGGAAGGCTGAAAAGGAGCAGAAACACTTAAAATAGTGTCCTAAAGGTATTTGACTTGAGAAATGAGGATATGATGTGTCGGAAAGGTTGACTGGGCCTTTAGGGGTAAAACGGTCAATCAGACTGGGAAACTGCCGGGACAGACTCGGACTGTCCCAGAAGAAGACTTGGGATCTGGAAACATTATTCAGAATGTTCCCAGAGATTGCCAGTTTGATTTCCAGATCCGGCGTGGTCGAAAAAGGAGACCGGCCCACCAGGGGCAAAACGGTCATTTTTGTACCGAGTTTGCTGGAACTGACTTGGAACGATCTGGAAAGGTAAAGGAAGGTTAAGAATACTATAAAAAGCAATCTCAAGAGATTACCGGTTTGATACCCAGAGCCGGCGTGGTCAAAAAAGGAGATCGGCCCACCAGGGGTAAGACGGTCATTTTGTACCGGGTTGGCCAGAATTGACTCGGAATGATCTGGAAAGATAAAGGAAGGTTGAGAATACTATAAGAAGCAATCTCAGGAGATTACCGGTTTGATACCCAGAGCCAGTGTGGTTCCCGGGGCATTCGGATGCCTAGGGGCGAAATGGTCATCTTGACCGGAAAGTCTCGGAAAAGGTCCAAAGGGCAGTTTGGTCATTTTTCACCGAAGTGGGCTAGCAGACACTAGTGTTGACCTGGGTTTTGAGTGTTTCCGCCACTCTGACAGCGGTCGTCATGACACAGGGGTTTGTTGGCAATTCCCTATATCGACCTATTTGTGACTATTTCCGCTACTCTAAAGGTTTTGTGAGTAGTTTCGCTACTCAGACCGTCTTGAGGAATAAATTGTGTCGAGAGAGGGATTGGAAAGGGGACTTACCATCTTCGAAAACACGTGCCTAGATTGGAACCGTCTCGAGTAATAAACTGTCTCAAGAGAGGGGTTGGAAAGGGGTCTTATCGTCTTAAAAAAGACGTGCCTGGATTGGAACCGTCTTGAGGAATAAACTGTCTTGAGAATGGGATTGGAAAGGGGTCCTACTGTCTCCGAAAAGGCGTGCCTGAATTGGAACCGTCTCGAGGAATAAGCTGTCTCGAGAGAAGGATTGGAAAGGGGTCTTACCGTCTCCGAAAAGATGTGCCTGGATTGGAACCGTCTCGAGGAATAAACTTTCCCGAGAGAGGGATTGGAAAGGGGTCTTACCATCTTCAAAAAGACGTGCTTGATTTGGAACTGTCTCGTGGAATAAACTGTCCTGAGAGAGGGATTGGAAAGGGGTCTTACCATCTTCGAAAAGACGTGCCTGATTTGGAACCGTCTCGAGGAATAAACTGTCCCGAGAGAGGGATTGGAAAGGGGTCTTACCATCTTTGAAAAGACGCGCCTAAATTGGAACCGTCTCGAGGAATAAACTGTCCCAAGAGAGGGATTGGAAAGGGGTTTTACCGTCTCCGAGAAGACGTGCCTGAGTTGGAACTGTCTCGAGAAATAAACTGTCCTGAGAGAGGGATTAGAAAGGAAAGGACAATCCCCCTAAGGGCATTTTGGTCATTTTACCTTTATTTGGGCCTGGTAGGCTCGCGAAGCGATGGACAGACGGGATTTGAACTTAGAAAATCGATTTCGATTGAGTACGCCCACAATGACTTGAAAACAAGTCTGGACAGAGTGTAGACTGTCGAGCAGTCAAAAATGGGGTGCTTACAACTGCCCCTCTTTTTCTGTCTTTGTTTGTCAAAGACAAAAAACAATTGAAGAGTCCTATGTTGACCGCGAGGTAGTCGAAGGGACGGACATTAGAAATCTTTCGACAACAGGGGTCAAAAAACAGATAACGGGCCAAAAAGGCCTTCGAAAATGAGTTTTGGCGGGAAAAAGGGCAAAATTGTCCAGAATTTGCAACTGGTGCCACTGCTTTGGCAAAAAAGGACTGGCGCCTCTGCTAGTGGCGCTAAGCTTAAAGTTAAAATCAAAAAATTTCTGATTCGAACAGCCGCGGCACTTTGGAGAAATTTCTACAAATCCGAGAAATTCTGCGCGAGACTTGACTTGAAACTTGAAGGGGCACTTCTTGGAGACCACGAGTGATTACCGGAAAGAGACCACGCCACCAGAAAAGTCACCGGAAGAGAAGATTTCGCCGGAGAACTTCCAAAAGGTGAGTTTTCAAATTTGGTTGATTTTGATGTATAGAACTTCGTTTGAATCATGTGAATAGTGAAAATTGATGTTTTGATATGTTTTGAATACTTTGGTGATGTTGTTTTTGCACTTTGATGGTTGTTTGATTGGATTTAAATGATCTTTCATGATTATGCAAAAAGGGTTTTCTGCAAGAATAGGAAATTTGTTTCTGCAGACTTGGGCATTGGGTTTTTTGGCCATGTTTTTGTGCAATGTGCCTTAGAAAAATGTGTTTAACAACCGTATGAAGTTTTGTGATGTTTTGAAAACTCGGTGAATTTTTTATTTTTTGAAAAATAGAAAAATATTTAGAAAATTAGAAAAATTAAGAAAACTTGTGAGATTGATGAAATTTTTGAAGTTTGAAATTTGGAAAAATATTGGAATATTTTAGAAAACATTTGAGGTGATTTTGAAAAATTTCGGGAGACTTTTGAAAACCATTGGTTTATTTGAAAAATAAAACATGTATTTTGAACATTTTGGAAAATTGAAAAAAGTGCGTGGGTACTGATATTATGTGATTGTAACAATGTGAAGTGCACGTTTTGTGTTTTGTATTGATGTCATGGGTGTTGTAGGGGCCATTTTTAAACGGGACTTTGCCGAAATTTTTAGAAATTAGGGAAAGAGTTAGAAAAAGTTTTTAGAAATAAAATCCTTTGGAAGGAAAAAGGCAGAGAACCCTTGAGATGTGATTTGAAAATTAGAAAACCAAGATGTGTAGAAATTTTATTTTTGATTTGTTATTCGAAATCCTTTATTTGTTTTGTTTGTGTTAGTTATCTATTTTATTTTACTATTATTTGAATTGCATGTATGACATGTTAACGTCTCTTACTTTGATTTACCTTTTTAGGATGGCAGACGAGGTTTTGAGTCGATTGAGAGCTTGGCACAGTAGCTACCCTCCAGATGAGCAGGACATCTTCCGCTGGTCCTTTGGTCGGGTAGCTTCACTTCTTTCAATGCGGCTCATTCCCGGACTCATGGAGGCTGTGATTCCCTTTTGGCAGCCTGACTTGTCTCTTTTCCGCTTTGGGGAGTGCGAGCTTACCCCTACTCCTCACGAGTATGGGTTTCTTCTTAGTTTCCTAGATGTTTTTGCTGACATTGTGGGGCCCCTCTTTCCGGACGGTTGTATTACAGTGGTTTCGTCCGAGCTCGGATTCAGACGTGCAGTTCTTTCGTCTTCTTCTTTGCCCCAGTTTCCTTATGTCCCAGCAGAGTCCCTCTTTTCCCGTTTTAAGTTTTCCACGGGTATGCTAGTTCATTCAGGTGAGTGGCACACCTCCCAGGATTGGGCTGTTTCTCATATGGTTGCCTTGGCCTTGCTTCTGCTGAACTTCTTGGTGTTCCCCCGAGAAGATGAATTAGTGGACTGTCGACTCTGTGCACTGCTGGCTTTGATCCGTAAGGGGCATTCCTATTCTCCTATGATTGTAGGGGAGACCTTCGTGAGTCTTACGAGATTCCAGCAGACCCTTGATGCTCGTTTCCGGGGATGCACTACTCTCTTCCAGCTTTAGGCGATTGGACACTTGTTTGTTACACCTTTGTTCCAGCATACATGGTATCCTAAACTTGACCATATACATTCCTTGGCGAGATCTTAGGGTGCCATGGCAGATGAGGGGAGATTTCTGCAGACCATTGCATCTTGGGCTGACTACCTCCAGAGCATGAGGTCGGGCACTGTCCGGTGGTATTTAGGATTGGTCGGTAGGTATTGCTTGAGAGTTCGACCTTCCGGGAGGGCCTTCGTGCCCCTAGCAGGCTTACGGGGCATTGCCCCTTTCTTCGGTATTCGAGTTCTGCGACAGCTTGGTAGGAGTCAGGATATCCATTATTTAGCATCTACAGCCGAGTTTACTCTTGTCTTTGAGGCGTCGATCCCTAGAGCATTAGTGGAGAAAGTTATGGACATATGGAGATCTTTGCTTCCTCACGTTGATGATGACGGTCCCATCTCTGTCATGCCCCCTACGACTGAGGCCTATCATTATTGGCTTCGATGCTACGTGTTGGGTCCCAGTAGACTTGGGGATCTTCTCATTGAGACTCCTTTACCTCCCGTAGGGTATACCGACTTCTTGACTGTGATGATTGTTTAGGGGCGTCGTCACAGGCGGGAGAACCGTCGTCTGATACGGATGTTGCATGCCCGGTTGAGGATGAGAGACGCTGAGATAGTTTCACTGGAGAGGTAGCTAGCAGCAGCCAAATCGACACATGATGACCCACCTTTGGGTGCTGTAAGGGTCCGCAGGCGGCCACGAGGCGTTCTAGGCAGTTCTCCTTCCCTAAAGGGTGATGTGATGGATAGCCAGTCCTTGCGGGAGACTGTGGAGTCCCTTACTCGAGAGAGGGACATGCTTCTGGCTAGATGTGCGGACTATGAGCGAGGCCGGCCCGGGTCTTCTGCAACTGGTACTCCTTCAAGTGCTCCTCTTGTGACTGGCGAGCCAGTGGATCCCTGCGTAGCTGATTCCTCCTCTGATGATGACGGGGAGCGATATATTTTTGCCCCTCGCTCTTAGATTTGCTGATTTCTGCATTTGTAGAAAAACATACTTTGTTTAGTGTTATGCCTCTTTTTATCTTATGAATTCATGACCTCCTATACTTTTGGTATTATTTCCTTGCATGATTAGTATAGCAACAAATTTGGGGAAAATTAAATGAGAATTGCAGCTTAAAGAAAAATAACTCCCTTTTGTTTGATTCTCTGACTCACTGATTGTCCCGCGAAAGGGACCCCTGCTTCCTTTAACCCTAACTGGGCTAAGCCGGAGAATGCCTTTCGAGACGCCTTTCGACTTTTACACTATTGCTTTCATACCTTAACTTCTGGGGAATGCAGTGGCTCGAGCTATTTCTTATATCTAAATCTTTTGCTCCCACCCCCCCTTTTTCCTTTTTTTTTTTTTTTGCTATTTTTACTACTAGTGCCCCTGAGGGTTTTCACCAGTCCCAGCTCTGTTATTTTTGCACCAAGGCGCCTTTGCAGGTTTTCGCCAGGGTCGACAGTTTTGTATCTTGCCACATCCCTACCTTTTTACCTATGGCGCCGTTTCGGGTTTTCACTGCATCCTCGGGAAATGCTTAACTTTTCTCTCTTCTTTCTCTCTCTTTCCTCAGCTTGGTCTCGAGTTTCTGTTGAGAAGCTCCTAAACGCTACTTGCATCATTCTCCAGCTAATGGCATATTTTAGTAAGCTCATTTGGACTAATCAATTTAACCCTAGTTTGAGAGGACTTTTAGGGTTTGTGGTGTAGGTTTTTATTTTTGAAAGAAAAGCAAAAAGGCTCAAGCCTACCACTCTACTAGTGATCACCATCAATAGTTTTTGGTTCAATGGCACTTTTTCTGCATATTTCCATCTTTCTTTGGGTATCTCATCACACACTTTTTTTTTTTTTGCCAATGATGTTAATACCAATGTTTGTGTGAACTCGAAGTAATACTTCATGGGCTTTTCCTTTTTTTTTTTTTTCTACGCATATCTCCAGTGCCTCTACTTTGACTTAACATGATCACTTTGTTGGGGAATGTTTTTGAAAGAAAGTAACCTGCACTAAGGGTTTGACAAAGGTTATATATATGCATTTTAATTGGATAGAAAATGAAACGAGGGCTTCTCATCATTCTAGAATTAGATTGTTTAGTCCATAAAGCTTTACCCTTGAAACACTACCTTATTGATTAGTGGAGAATGAAGAAAGTAGATTTTATTACTTCCCCACAGAAATCAAAGGCCTAACTTTCGGAATCATATGTAGTAGTGCTTGACAGCATCTAAATTCAATGGGCTAGGGAATTCTTGGCCATCCATTTCCTCCAAAATGAGAGCTCCTCCAGACAGGACCCGCTTTACCACGAATGGCCTCTTATAGTTTGGAGCAAATTTCCCCTGTGCTGCCTCCTGATGGGAGAACACCTTCTTGAGCACCAAATCTCCCAGTTGGAACGATCGAGGTCGTACTTTCTTATCAAATGTTCTGGCCATTCGCCTTCTGTAGCATTGAGCATGATAAACCGCAGCTAGCCGCTTCTCGTCCAGCAAACAGAGTTGGGCATACCAGTCTTTAATCCATTCTGCTTCATCTAGTTTGGTTTCTGTTAAGATCTGTAAAGAAGGAATCTCAATCTCAACAGGGATGATCGCCTCGGTGTCGTAGACCAGCTCGAAAGGGGTACTTCCGGTGGAGACCCTCATAGTAGTTCGGTAAGCCATCAATGCAAAAGGAAGTTTCTCATGCCAATCTCTGTAGTTGTCAATCATTTTTCGGAGTATTCTCTTAATGTTCTTGTTGGCTGCTTCTACTGCTCCATTCATCTGAGGCCGGTAGGTGACCGAATTTTGATGTGTAATACGAAATGCTTGGCATAGCTTTGACATCAACTCGTTGTTCAGATTGGAAGTATTATCGGTAATGAGTGACTCGGGAATCCCATACCGGCAAATGATATGATTTTTTATGAACCTTTCCACGACCCTTTTAGTGACATGAACATAAGAAACGACTTCTACCCATTTAGTGAAATAATCAATGGTGACCAAGATGAAGCGATAGCCATTGGAAGCTTTAGGAGTGATTGGACCAATCATATCTATCCCCCACATAGAAAAAGGCCATGGGGCTGACATAGAGTGGAGCTCAGTCGGTGGTGCTTTGATCTTATCCCCATGCATCTAACATTTGTGACACCGAAGAACGTATCTAATGCAATCCGACTCCATTGTTGACCAGTAATACCCTATTCAGAGAATCTTCTTTGCAAGCGTGTGGCCATTCATGTGGGGACCACAAACTCCCTCGTGCACTTCTTCTATGAAGTAGTGTCTCGCCAAATGATAAATGGTCTTCCTATCGCATTGTGTTGCTATATCGGGGAACGTCCTGGCTTGGATATACCTTTAGATGTCATAAAACCATGGTTTCTCGTGGGGTTCAATAGTTGTGTGCAGGCAGTAGGAGGGGACATCCCTGGTAAAGATCTATAAGGGGGTATTTCAGTGCCCCTGTCGACCTTGATTGCTGCAGCTAACGTAGCCAAGGCATCGGTGAAGCTGTTCTCTGTTCGGTGTACGTGACGAAAATCCACGCTTTTGAATAGCTGACACAAATCTTTGACCTGTTGATGATACGGGGAAAGTTTGGCATGTTGAGTTTGGTACACGTCCTTGGATTGCTAAATGACCAGATCTGAATCGCCAAGAATAACCAATTCATCAATCTTCATCTCTAATGCCAATCTTAATCCTAGGATACAAGCCTCATATTCGGCGATGTTATTGGTGCAGAGTTCAAGTTGTAGCTTAACCACAATAGGATAATGACTGCCTGTTCTTGACACTACTACTGCCCCAATGCCGGCTCCCCTTTTGTTAGCAGTGCCATCGAAAAACATCCTCCACCCGGCTGGTTCTTGCTCTTCAGATGCACCATCAACGCATAGTATATTTTCATCAGGAAATTGGGGCTCCATGGATTGATAATCATCAATGGGATTCTTGGCCAAATAATTAGCTATCACCTGCCCCTTGACTGCTTTACAAGTAGTGAATACAATGTCGAATTCTAACAAGATCATGTGCCATCGAGCAATTCTGCTGGACAAGGTGGGTTTCTCGAATATATACTTGAGGGGATCCATTTGAGAGATAAGGAAGGTGGTATGATAGAGCCTGTAGTGTCGAAGCCTATGAGCTGCCCAGGCTAATGCGCAACAGGTTTTCTCGAGATCGGAATACTTCGCTTCATACGGTAGAAATTTCTTACTGAGGTAGTAAATGACTTGCTCTTTTCTTCCCGTTTCATCATGCTGGCCTAGGCATCCCATAGAAGCATCTAACACTGACGTGTACACCAGCAAAGGACGTCCCGGGGTTGGTGCCACTAGGATAGGGGGATTTCGAAGATATTCTTTAATTTTCTCAAATACTGTTTGACAATTATCATCCCACTCTTTTGGAACGTCTTTCTTAAGGAGCTTGAAAATAGGTTCGCACAGGTGGGTCATTTGGGCGATGAACCTGCTAATAAAGTTCAATTTTCCTAAAAAAGATCAAACCTCCTTTTCCCCTTTTGGTGCAGGCATTTCAATAATGGACTTTACTTTTGCAGGATCAACCTCTATCCCCTTTTCATTGACTGTAAACCATAGCAATTTCCCTGAAGATACTCCGAATGTGTATTTGGCCAGATTTAGCTTAAGCTGATATCTACGGAGACGATCAAACACCCTCCGCAAGTTGAATAGGTGGTCTTTCCGCAGCTTGGAGTTGACGATCATGTCATCCACATAGATCTCTACTTCCTGATGCATCATGTCATGGAATAAAGTTACCATGGCTTTTTGGTAGGTTGCCCCTGCATTGCGAAGTCCGAATGGCATGACTTTATAACAGTATACTCCCTAGGGGGTAATGAAGGCAGTCTTTTCCCGATCCTCCTCAGCTAGCTTGATCTGATTATATCCCGAAAAAACCGTCCATGAAGGAAAACATTTCATGACCGACCGTGTTGTCAACAAGCAAGTCTATGTGTGGGAGAGGAAAATCATCCTTAAGACTGGCCCTGTTGAGATCTTGAAAGTCAATACACATCCGCACCTTGCCATCTTTCTTAGGTACCAGGACAATATTAGCCAACCATTGGGGATACTCTACTACTTGCAAGAATCCTACCTAGAGTTGTTTAATCACCTCCTCTTTGATCTTCAGGCTCCATTCAGTCAGGCTTCAATCTTCTTAGCTTCTACTTAAAGGGTTTCATCTGGGGGTCCAAGGGTAGTCTATGTTCCACAATGGATTCATCTAGTCCAGGCATGTCTTGATAGGACCATGCGAAAACATCCAAGTATGCAGGCAAAAGTTCCAACAATTCTTTGCGCTGCCATTGATCTAGGCCTGTACCGATTCTAAGCTCTTTCGGATCCCCTTCATTTCCCAAGTTAACGGCTTTCGTTTCCTCAATGTTTGGGGTATTACGATTCTCATGTCTTTCTATTTGTTCCCGAATTTCCTCTGGCACCTCCTCTGTAAAATTTACATCTTCTTCAATTCACAGTTGTTGGAAATCAAACTCTGTGTTCAAGTCATCATTCATCAAGATTGGCATTCTCCGGATTAGCTGAGTAAGATATTGGATACAAGGGTCCCATGTCATGGAGATTATTGGGCGTGAAACTCTCAGGCACATGAGCATCCTTGAGGATCTTTATTAAAGCATTTGGGTGCACCTCAGAAGTGAGCAGCAAACCCAACATTGAAATATGGGTTGGGGCTTTCCTAAGCTGTTTCATGATATCGTAATCGACGTTTCCTAAAGCTTTGTGAATTCTGACATCTCCCGATCTGTTGGTTGGTTGGAGCACTCTCCTTCTTTGTCCTTCCGCTTTCTTTTTCTTTCCACTTCAACAGAGGTGTAAAGGCGCCTTGACCGAGTCATCCCCCCTATTTTTGTTACAGGCTCTCCGGTGCCCTTATTAGGTGGGTAATTCCATGGGACATTATGAAGACTGGGTATTGGCGTTTGGGTTATAGTGGGAAGAGTTATCCTTGGATTTATGAGCAAAGGGATCGCCACAGGTGAAGGGTTGGTAAGGATGGGTAGAGTGGTGGGCACAATTGGCTTCTTTGGCAAGACTAAAGGTAGCTTAGGTCATATGTCTCCTTGGTTGTTGGTTTGAGGTTCAGGATGAGCCATAGCGATCATGGGTTCAGGTTCGAATAATGTAGTAAGGACAAGGTGATAATGGGAAGGGTCCAGTAAGGCTCCTATGGTTAGGTTCATGTCGGGTTGATAAGATTGCGTGGTTAGGAAGGAATGATCTTGGTATTCGGGCTCCTCTAAGGCAGGAATTATCCCTTCTGAGATTACGGTAAGTGGGTGGCACAGGGGGTTCCTACTAACATTCCCGTTTTCCAATGGTATGTTCTTTTGAAGCTTGTGAACCATGACCTTTACTATTATGGAGGATGTTGGACTAGTACTCATTACTGATAACAATGACGACAATAGTCACAAATTAGAGTTTGGTTCTTGGAGAAATCTATGCAATGCATGTCCTAGGGTGCCCCTTTTTAGGAGGGAAACTAGCCATGATGTATTGGCTCACTTTGGAGATAGGGGATTTGCCCTTGTATGTAAACACCTTACCGTCAGGTAGGAACCTTCAGTCATCCATACATTTATAAAAGTAAAGAAATACATTGAATTTTGGGTTTAAGGTACAAAAGAATTGAAATACATTTTAATAGGGGGAGGGGGAACATTTTCCTTTGGACTTCCACCTATCTACTTTTACAAAGGGAAAACCTAAACTACTCTTGAGTCTTCGGATTCGCCTTCGTTGGATTTGATGTCGAGGAGGTTGCTGAGAGACCTTGTTGATTGATTGCCCCTTGTCTTCTCGGCAACCCTATCTCCGTGAGCATAGAGGGATTGGGGCCCCTCTTATAGAATGAATTGAAATGCATGCAATGAGTCCTTAGGGTTACGCGGGAACCCTTAGGGTTTGGATAGGTTTAATGCAAGGGAGAGTGACTTGGGTGTCACTCTCAACAAGTTGATCATATGCATGCGAATGCAGTGACTTGAGTTACTTGAAACTCTTGTCTTGACATGAAATATTGAATGCATGAACATGGATATGCAAAGAGTATAAGGAGAGAAGGTACAGCTGAAGTAAACATGTATGTATGAACAGTTAGACAGTCATTATAACAGTATAAATACAAGCATTATAACAGCAGGAATAGACAGGTATAAATGAAAGTAAGAGCAGTCGCCCTTTCCTCCGTGATTTTGAAAATGGTGCTCGTGTCTTAAATCCGGCAGAGGTTCGGCTATGCATGGTGTCTACATGAGTATGAGGTTGAGGGTTGACTAATGCGTCCTAAAAAGGCTCGGTCCCCAGATCTTCAAACCTAGGCCCACTCTCTAAGGTGGTGCCATGATCGGTTGGTGATCCGAGCGGGGGAACCATCAAGAGGCCGTAGGCGAAGAAACTGACACAGCATCTTGCCCACAACCAATATACTGTTCCCCCTTTCTAACTAGAAAGGACATATCAGGGTAATAATGCAAGTATGCAGAATGCAAGTGCACATGCAGTGTGTGTGTGATTTTTAAAAGTGGAGGAAAGAGCCTAACAACTCCCATTCATCTTGTTCATCACATTCATGCATAACAGTTAATACAATTTAAGCAAAAAGCGCACCTACAAAATAAAGATGCAAGTGTTAGTATGGTGGATGACAAACATAATACAAGATAATATGAATAAATGCATGCTTTTTCTTTTTTTTGAAAACAACTTTGAAAATTTGATTTTGAAAATTTAAAGTGAATAGGATTGAATCAAGTTAATTGAAGACTCTACATGGGTGAAGGGTAAAGAGACATGACTACGGCCTAACCCTCTAAGTCTCCCCAGTGGAGTCGCCAGCTGTCGCGCCCAGATTTTTAGCACTCGAGGAATACTCACACAAGCGGGAAAAATGCTGTACTCTTTCGTTAGAACTCACCCTCCTAGAAGAATGAGTGCGACTAGGTTTGAATTGAAAATTGATTTGAATAAAGGGCTTTTGAAAAAGATTTGGAGTCGCCACCTAACTTGATTAAGGTGAGTTAGGTCACCTAAAAACTAAGCATAATCCGGAGATTACACTTAGGGTTTTAGGAAAACGATTTTGAAAATATCTCCTCAAGAGAGGGTTTTTAAGAAAATAGGTTGTTTGGTAACCTTTGGAAAACATTTAGCCCTTTTTTGAAAATAACTCTTTTTTGGTTTATGAAAATAGTGATTCTAGGTTCGGAGGTTGGTTACGTGTAGGAAAGACGCACTAAGCCACCACCCTACCCCGCCCTTTCGGTACCTACATGTCAATCTACCCTAGATTTACCTATTAAAGTCTTTAACTAACTAATGTTCAACCCTATTCACTTTGAAAAAGAATGCTTAAAAAGAAACTAACACGGTGCATGATATGCAAGTGCAAGATAAGAGAATTGAAAAATAGATTTGGAAGGAGATTGATTTGAAATTAATTTGATTTGAAAATAGATTTGAAGAGATGGAATTGAAATTGGAAAGTTTGAAAATTTGGAAATAGAAATTTGAAATTGGAAGTTTGAAAATAGATTAGAGATTTGAAAAGATTGTAGAATTTGAGATTTGAAAAATGTTGTGACCGCACCCATGAGGGTTGCCTACGTATCCTTTTGGAGGAATCAGGTCAGTCGTAGTTCGAACCGGAGTCCGATTGAAAATAGAAGAGTTGATTTGGAAGAAGGAGATTGAATTGGAAGATTGAGAGATTGAACTTTGAATAGAAGATTGAAAATTGGAATTTGGAATTTTGGAATTCAAAAGATTGAATTTTGATTTGAAAAGATAGATTTGGACTTGTTTTGGAAGACGAAGGTTTAGGAAACCTGGACTTAGGAAAAATAGGATTTAGGAAAGACTTGAAGTTTAAGGAAGGTTGGACTTGAATGTTGGATTTGGAAAGATTTTGAAAGATTTGAAAACTTGGAATTTAGGAAAGATTCAGATTAGGAAAGTTTCGAATTAGGAAAGCGTCATTTTAGGAAAGTTTTGGAATTAGGAAAGTTTCGAATTAGGAAAGTTTTGAATTAGGAAAGTTTCAACTTAGGAGAGTTCCGAAGTTAGGAAAGTTTTGAAATTAGGAAAGTTTTGAAATTAGGAAAGTTTTGAAAGTTGGAAAGTTTAGAAAACAAGGAAGTTTTGAAAATAAGAAAGCTTTAAGTTTAGAAAGTTTTGAAATTTGGAAGGATTTGAAATTTGGAAAGGTTTAGAATTTAAAAAGTTTTAGATTTAGAAAGTCTTAACTTAAGAAAGTTTTGAATTTAGAAAGCTTAGAATTTTAGAAAGATTTGAAATTTAGAAAGTTTAAGATTTAGAAAGTTTTTGAATTTTAGAAAATCTTGAGATTAGAAAAGGTTTGAGTTTAGGAAAAGTTTGAAAACTTAGGTTTAAAAAGTTAGGATTTGAAAAGAAAGTAGAATTAGGAAAGGGTTAAATTAGGAAAGATTTGAAAGTTGAGTTTTAAAATTTAGGAAAGATTTTTATGTTCAAGTTTTGGAAACTTAAGATTTAGGAAGGGTAGAAGGTTAGGAAGGAGTTGAATTAAGAAAGATTTAGATTTTGAAATTTAGGGAAAGATTTAAAGTTTAGGTTTAGGAAACTTATAGTTTAGGAAGGAATTGAATTAAGAAATGTTTGGATTTGGAAGGGATTGGATTTGGTTTCTAAAAGAAAAGATTTGATTTTGTTTCCAAAAACGGAGGACGGCATCTAGTTTCCTAAAGGGGGAGATTGGATTTAGTTTCCTAAAGGGAAGATTTGATTTGACAAGGATTTGGAAAGGGGATGTTCTAGAAACCCCAAGATTTGAAAGGCTATAATTTTGACATAGAAAAGAGGTTTTGGAAATGTGTATAGTTTGGATGTAGAAAATGAGAGATTTTGGAAACCTAAGTCTGGCGCAAAGTTTGAAAACCATGTTTTTGGAAAGAAAATTAGGGTTTCCTAATTGTGGGTTCTAGGGCTTGACTTGGGCTCTAAGGAAAAGAGTTTTTGGAAAGTGTGTTTTTTTGGAAACGAAGATTTTGGAAAGGAATCCTAGAGAGGAGTTTCGAGATGGAAGATTTTGGAAAGATTTTTGGAGAGAGGTTTTCTAGGAAAGACACCTAGGGAACATTTTTGGAAAGTGGATTTTGAAGAGAGCATTTTGGAAAGGAGTTGAACAAGAGATTTGAAAAATAGATTTTTGGATGGAGTTTTTGGAAAACAACTTTGGGAAGGAGAGTTTTAAGAAAGTATGTTGAAAAAAAGATTTTTAGGAGGAAGGATTTGGAAAGAGAGTTTTTAGAAGGTATAAAAACATCTCACTTTCTTAAAGCGATTCTAACGATAAGAAGGCTAGAACCACTTGAAGAAAGTGGTTTTTGAAAACAACAAACGTTGAAAATATGGACCATGTTGGTCACTTTAAATGTAACACTTTCCTAAAGCAATCCTAGCCATGGAAAAGCTAGAATCACCCTAGGATTGTGATTTTGAAAACATGTTTTGAAAAAGAGATTTTGATGCAATTTTAGAAACAAGTTTGAAAACAATTTTTGAAAACGAGTTTGAAAATGATTTTTGGAAGATGCATGATTATGATATGCACAATGCCATTTTGGGGTCGTGAACATACAAGGCTAAGGCTTCACCACATAATCAAGGGGGCCGGACCCACGTGGTCTCCAGTTAGCCTAAAGGAAAGCCCCCAACATGGTGACCCTTCGATAGTCTAATCCTACACATGGACCGGGAATCCCTTGTTTCAAGCATGCAAAGAAAGGGGGGAAAGAGATGGAGAATTAAAATAGAGAAAACCCAAGTGGGTTAGGAGAGAGAAGAGAGAGGGGGGAAGTGCAGAAATTTAAAGAGAAAGCCTACCGTATGTCTTGTTTATTTTGCACGCCTTGCTTGTCTTCGGTCTTCGTCTTGATCTTCGTTTTCAGTCTTCAAGAATCGCCTTCAATCTTCAAACTTCAGATTCCAGCTTTTCAAGTCTTCAAAGGAAGGTTGAGGGCTAGTGTATGAGTGTATGGGGTGTGTATGAGTGTATAGGAGGCTAGGGCTTGTGTATGGTGGCTAGGGTTTGAAAAACCTAGGGAAGCTAGGGTTTAGGAGGTGCTCGAGCTCTGTATATCGAATTATATGATTTTTAGGTTGAGTTTGCGGATCTTTTTCACGCTGGAAGAGGCTTTGTATTTATAGAGGGAGGAATACACTGGTGCTTGTTGCAGTGGCGCCAGGCCAAATATTGGCTTGGCGCCAGCCAATTAGGAAACTATTAAGGTCGGCAAGCAATGTATCTTTGACTAGATTTGGGCGCCTGTACTAGTGACTACCATGCAATTTTTAGCCTGGCTTCATTAGGAGTGACTCCAGAAAATCCGAGAATGATTTGAAGGAGCCGGGAATGACCCAGAAGGCCGAAAAAGAGCAGGAACACTTAAAATAGTATCTTGGAGGTATTTGACTTGAGAAATGAGGATATGATGTGTCGGAAAGGTTGACTAGGCCTTTAGGGGCAAAACGGTCAATCGGACAGGGAAATTGCCATGACGGACTCGGACTGTCCCGGAAGAAGAGTTGGGATCTGGAAACATTATTCAGAATGTTCCCAGAGGTTGCCGGTTTGATTCCCAAAGCCGGCGTGGTCAGAAAAGGAGACCGGCCCACCAGGGGCAAAACGGTCATTTTTGTACCGGGTTTGCCAAAACTGACTCGGAATGATCCGGAAAGGTTAAGGAAGGTTAAGAATACTATAAGAAGCAATCTTAGGAGATTACCGGTTTGATACCCAGAGCTAGTGTGGACGAAAAAGGAGACTGGCCCACCAAGGGCAAAACGATCATTTTGTACCGGGTTGGCTGGAACTTACTCGGAATGATCCGGAAAGGTAAAGGAAGGTTGAGAATACTATAAGAAGCAATCTCAGGAGATTACTGGTTTGATACCCAGAGCTGGTGTGGTTCCCGGGGCATTCGGATGCCTAGGGGCGAAATGATCATCTTGACCGAAAAGTCTCGAAAAAGGTCCAAAGGGCAGTTTGGTCTTTTTTCACCGAAGTGGGCTAACACACATTGGTGTTGACCTGGATTTTGAGTGCTTCCGCCACTCTAACGGCGGTCGTCATGACATAGGGGTTTGTTGGCAATTCCCTATATCGACCTATTTGTGAGTATTTCCGCTACTCTAACGGTTTTGTGAGTAGTTTCACTACTCGGACCATCTCGAGCAATAAACTGTCTTGAGAGAGGGATTGGAAAGGGGACTTATCGTCTTCGAAAAAGACGTGCCTAGATTGGAACCGTCTCGAGGAATAAACTGCCTCGAGAGTGGGGTTGGAAAGGGGTCTTATTGTCTTAAAAAAGACGTGCCTGGATTGGAACCGTCTCGAGGAATAAACAGTCTCGAGAGTGGGATTGGAAATGGGTCTTACCGTCTCCGAAAATACGTGCCTAGATTGGAACTGTCTCGAGGAATAAACTGTCTCGAGAGTGGGATTGTAAAGGGGTCTTACCATCTCCGAAAAGACGCGCCTGGATTGGAACCGTCTCGAAGAATAAACTGTCCTGAGAGAGGGATTGGAAAGGGGTCTTACCGTCTTTGAAAAGACGTGCTTGATTTGGAACCGTCTCGAGGAATAAACTGTCCCAAGAGTGGGATTGGAAAGGGGTCTTACCGTCTTCAAAAAGACGTGCCTGATTTAGAACCGTCTCGAGGAATAAACTGTCCCAAGAGAGGGATTGGAAAGAGGTCTTATCGTCTTTGAAAAGACGCGCCTAAATTGGAACCGTCTCGAGGAATAAACTGTCCCGAGAGAGGGATTGGAAAGGGATCTTACCATCTCCGAGAAGACGTGCTTGAGTTGGAACCATCTTGAGGAATAAACTGTTCCGAGAGAGGGATTAGAAAGGAAAGGACAATCCCCCTAAGGGCATTTTGGTCATTTTGCCTCTATTTGGGCCTAGTGGGCCCGCGAAGCGATGGACAGATGGGATTTGGACTTAGAAAATCGATTTCGATTGAATATGCCCACAATGACTTGAAAACAAGTTTGGACGGAGTATAGACTGCCGAGTAGTCAAAAATGGGGTGCTTACACTAGTGCCTTCCAGTCGCTTTCGAATTGATTCCGAAAGCATTCAGTCAAAATAACCATTTTGCCCTTAGGTGTGTCCAATCACATCCAGGAAGTACACCGGCTCTAGTTATCAAACCGGTTACCTTCAGAGGATGCTTCTAATAGAATTCCCAACCTTCTAGTACCTTTCTGGGCCATTCCGAGTCTATTCCGATAAGCTAGGTGCAGAATGACCGTTTTGGCCGTGGTGGGCTAGTCGCCTTTTCTAACCATACTGGCTCTGAATATCAAACTGGCAATCCCTTAAAACACTCTCAATGGTTTTTCCAACCTTTAAATCTTCTCACAGATCACTCTAGGTCGATCTTGATGTTTCCTCAGTTCAAATGACTATTTTGCCCCTGGTGGGTTGGTCACCTTTTTCAACTACTCTGGCTTTGGTTATCAAGCCGTTTACCTCTGGGACACACTCTATCAGGGGTTCCCGTCCATTCTTGACTGAGTCTGGTTACTCAGAACCTTCCAGATCATTCCCGAACTTTTTAGAGTCAATCCTAGTGAAGCTAGGCCAAAAATTATATGGTAGTCACTAGGACAGACGCCCAAATCTTCTGTCATGCATCAGAAGGGTCAAAGATCTCTTTCTTTCCGCCTTAAAAGTTTTCTAAAGAGACTGGCACCACTAGTGGTGGTGCTAAGCCAAAAAATGGCATGGTGCCACTCCTAGTGGTGCCAAGCCTAAAAACAAGTTGGTGCCACTATAACAGGCGCCAGTTCCTATTTTACCTGCCTATAAATATAGGTCACCCCCTGCATATTCTGCAGCTACAAAATCACTCCAGAAACTCTACCTCTTTGAAAACAGAGCTTGAATTCTCTCAAAACTCTAATTCTCTTAAGCCCTTTCAAACCCTAGCCTCCATACAATCTATACACTAAAATCCTTGCCTCTAAGCATCCATTGAAGGTCAAGTCCAGCCCTTAGAAGCTCTTGAAGATCAACTCAAAATCCAAGCAAAGTCCATCTTCAAAGCATCAAAGCAAAGAGAAGACAAGGTAGGTTTCAATTTACTTTTATGTAATCTCTCTCTCTCTCTCTCTCTCTCTCTCTCTCTCTCTCTCTCTCTCTCTCTCTCTCTTAATCCACTTGAATTTTTTTTCATCTTAATCTTCATCTTCAACCTTCTCTTCTTGCATGCTTGAAACAAAGAATCTCCTAGTTCATGCCTAGGAAGGTCTTGGAGAGAATCACCATGTCAGGGATTCTCTTTAAGTTCCCCCTAAGATAGTGTGGGTCCAACCCCCTTGATTATGTGGTGAAGCCAAATCTTGTATGTTCACGTCCCTATTGCCCTGTAATTGTTATATTCATGCATTGCATTCGATAACATATTCAAGGTTGTTTTCAAACTTGCATTAAAGTTGCTTTCAAAACTTATATTCAAAACCTTTTCCTTTAAAGTTGTTTTCAAAACCACACTCCTATGATGATTCTAGTCATTCCATGGTTAGGGTTGTTTTAGGAAAGTGTTATATTTAATATGACCATCAAGGTCTAAATTTGAGTTCAAGTCTTCAATTGTTTTCCAAGAAAATCATAACTCTAAGATGATTCTAGCCATTCCATGGTTAGAGTTGTTTTAGAAAAGTGTTATATTCAAAGAGACCATCAAAGTCCATATTAGGGTTTCAAACCTTAGTTGTTGTCAAAATCATAACCCTATAATGGTTCTAGTCTTATTATGATTAGAATTATTTTAGGAAAGTGAGATATTTAAGAGATTGCAAAAGTTTATGTTCAAACCCCTTTCTAAATAGTTATGCAAATATACTTCCTAAAAGATATTTTCAAAAATTCACTTTCCAAAAACTCTTTGTCTTGAAGTCCAAGTCAAAACCCTAGAGTCCATGTCTAGGAAATCTTAGTTTTCTCACATAAAATCATAGGTTTCCAAAACTACTTTCTACATCAAATTATAAATTTCCAAAACCCTTTTCTATATGAAATTATAGATTTTCTAATTCAAAAGTCAGATAAAATGATAGATTTCCAAAACTGAAGCTTTCCAATTTCAAGTCAAATCAAATCTTTTCCAAAGAGGAAACCAAATCAAATCATTTATTTTTGAAAATAACATCCAATCTTCAACTTTAGGAAAATGGAAATAAAATCTTTCCTAATTTCAAATTCTTCCTAATTTCAAACTTTCAAATCTTTTCGAATTCTAAATATTTCCTAATTTCAAAACCTTCCGAAAACAAAACTTTCCTTTTTCAAATTGAAATCAAATCTTTCCAATTCAAGTGCATTGCTTGAATCTTAGGTCTTAGGATTACCTAAATCTCAAGTTACCTCAAACTTAGGTCAAATCTTCTCAAACTCAGCTTTTCAAATTCAATGTTTCTTAAATCGAACCTTCCCAAATTCAAACATAATTCAAAAGTTTTTCAAAATCAAGCCTTTCCTAAAATGAAACTTGTTGGCCCAAGAAGGCAACCCAAGAGAGGGGGGGGGGGGGGAATTGGGTTTTATAAAATTCATCTCAAATAATACAACTAAATAGAATTTAATTACTTCAACAATGATTAATCAAAGTATAAATCAAGCAAGAAAGTGATGGAATATAATGCAGGCAAGTATAGTGAGAAAGTAAACAAAACAGAGTAAGAATAGAAGAGCACCAGATTTATAGAGGTTTGACCAACCTTGCCTACGTCCTCTCTTCTTTGATCCTTTCGAAGGTATTCCACTATATAAAATCCCTTACACAGTTGCTGGTTTTGCTCCAAGTGCCCAACTCACTCTTACAAGAGCTCTTCCCCAAGCTCTCACAACCCAAGAGATTTTGTCCAAGCTTCTCTCAAACTTACAAGTAATTTTGTCCAAACTTCACTAAAACTTACAAGTGTTTTTACTCAAGAACACTCAAACTTAGAGGTTTACAAACCCACCCAAGTGAAATGAATAAAGGTTATACAATGGGTAATTCTCCTAATGAGTATATGAACAAGTACAACTCAATGAATAACTTTAAATACTCAGCAAAAATATGTGGCAGTTAAGGCATAGGAGATTTTCAGATTCAAGCTCTTGATTCCAATGGTTTAATCACTCAAATCATGATTATAGAAGTTGTAGATATCTTGTATTTGAAGCTATGGATTGATTCTAGCCATTGGAGAAATATAGGAGAAGTTTTGGTGACAAATTGCACCATACCGTTTGTCAGAAATATAGCCGTTATTGTCGGGGGTCGACTATTTTTATAATGAGTTGACTCTTTTTGCAGTCTACTTCAGGATTTTGCCTTCAAGAGTCAACTCATGACTTGTAGGAGTCGACTCTTTTTGTCAGAATCTGCAGACTCAACTCTCTGTTCCAATGAGTCGACTCTTTTGCAGTGAGGAGTCGACTCTTTTAAGTAGTCTTCAAAATTTTTAGGCCTGTTGAAATAAGTTGACTCCTGAATGATGAGGGGTCGACTCTTTTGAGTCTCCAGCAGATTTTCAATGCTCTGTTTGAAAGAGTTGACTCATGAAACTTGAGGAGTTGACTTTTTTACCAAAAAGGTTGTTTTTGCAGCTTTTATCCAATCTTCTCCAAAGTTTCCAATCTTTTCAAGGATCATCCAAATAAGCTTTTTAAAGCTTGCAAATACTTCTTCAAGGCTTGATGACTCCAAGAACATCTTTAATCCATTTTGATTACTTGTAGACCTCTTTAATCATCATTGCTTCATCTATTAATTCAAGTTTCCTTCAAGATCTTTAAAAGAGCTTCCAAAACTTAAAATCTTCATTTCTTTAATTGATTTTCTATCCTTCTTTGAACATCTTCAATCTGTTTACTTGATCTTCATTTCTAGATTTCTTTTAGGATTCTTCAATTAATATAGCTTCTTCTTAGACTTCAACAAATCTTCCAAGAAAGCTATCAAGTCTTTGAGTTGGTCTCTTCTTCTTTGACATCCATCATCTTTGAAATGTCTTCATGCTCTATAAGATCACCATTGTTGAATAAGCTATGCCTTCATGCTTATCAATCTTCAATCCAAGATTTTCATCATCTTGAAATTCCTTCATTCTCTTATAATATCAGCTTTGTCATCTCATCATGCTTTTCATTCTTAATTCAAATCATTGCATCACAAATCCTCCATTATGATAAGCTTCAAGTTAAGATTTAATTAATAATTAATTTGCACACTAAGTAGAATTATTAGATTATTAAACTATGTTTTGTTATCATCAAAATCAAGGAATTGAGTCAATAAAACTTTCCTAATTTGAAATTTTTCTAAAATCAAACTTTCTAAAATCAAACATTTCTATTTTAATTGCATGATTAAACCCTAGGTTGCATAAACCCTAGGATACCCTGACCCTGAGTTATGAAGCTCCAACCTTTTTCTAAATCTAAAGTCTAAATCAAGATGATTTCAAAGTTCAAGATGGTTTTCAATCCCAATTCAAGTCGAGATGATTTCAATGTTTAATTCAAACTTTCCAAAACAAGTCCAAGTTCTATTTCAAGGTTCAATTTCAAATTCAAGTTTTATTGCAAGGTCAACTCCAAGTTTGATTTCAAATCAAAGCTCAATTTCCAATCTTCAAATTAAAGTTCAAATTAACTTTTTCCAAGTCAAACTTTTTAAAAACCCTAAAGTGTCTATTTTCAATCGAACCATGAGTCCGAACTATGACTGACTTAATTCCCAATAAAGGAATACGTAGGCAACCCTCATGGGTGCGGTTGCAACTTTTTTTTTTTTTCGAAATGTCAATTCCCCTTTTCACAATCTCTTCTTAAATTCTTTTCATGCACTTTCATATCATGTATTACATTATCCCTAAAGTGATGACAGAAATCTATTTCTAAAATTCTCAAAGTGGATACAATTGGACAATTGAATAATCAAAGATTCTAAATGAGTGAACCTAGGGTGAAAAAACATGTAGGTACTGCAAGGACGGGATATGATGATAGCTTAGTGCATCTTCCCTGTATATAACCAACCTCCGAACCTAGAATTACTATTTTTAAAGACCAAAAATGGAGTTATTTTAAAAAAGGGACTTAAATCTTTCTGAAGATTGCCAAACAACCTGTTTTCTCCATAAAAACCATCTCTTGAGGAAGTTTTCAAAAATCTTTTCAAAAAACCCTAAGTTTAGTCTCCGGATTGCACTTAGTTTTATGTAACCTAACTCACTTTAATCCAGTTAAGTAGCGACCCCAAATCTTGTTTGAAAGCCCATATTCAAATCAATTTCCAATTCAAACCCAGTCGCACTCGTCCTTCTAGGAGGATGAGTTTTAACAAGAGAGTACCATGCATTTTTCCACCATTCTCGAGTGTAAAAAAATTAGGGCTCGACAAAGACTTTGCTATTCTTTAGCGCTGTCTCCAATCCCTAGCATCCCGATCTCAGTTATAGAAGTGATCCTTTAGCTTGCCGTGCTTCTTCAGCAAGTTCTTATGACGATCATGCAGGCTACACAAGGGCTGTATGACCTCTAAGCTCGCAACTATCAGAGTGACGGAAACACTGGCAAATAGGTCGACATCAAGAATGTCAACAAACCCCCTATGTCATGAGACTGAACATACTTCTTGGCTGTAACATGTTTACCAAAGGACGGGATGCCTCTGGAAACCAACTCATCACACACCGTTAGAGTGACGGAAACACTCAAAACTCAGGTCAATACTAGTGGCTGTCAGCCCATTCTGGTGAAAAATAACCAAACTGTCCCTTGGGTCCCACTGACACGTTTCTCGAGTAGGTATCTAAGACCTCAGAGTGGTAAGTCCACCCATCCAAGATTGTTCGAAAGATAATCTAGCACGTTCTAGTGCCTTCCAGTCGCTTTTAGATCAACTCTGAGAGCATCTGATCAAAATAATCATTTTGCCCCTAAGCATCCAATCGCTTTTGTGAACCATACCGGCTCTGGTTATCAAACTGATTACCTTTTGACGATGCTTCAAATAGTATTTTTAACCTTCCAATAGCTTTCCAGACCATTCCGAATCCATTTCGGTAAACTCGGTGCGAAATAACCATTTTTTTCCTAGTGGACCGGTCACATTTTCCAACCACAATGGCTCTAGGTATTAAATTGAAAATCCCTCGGAACACTCTCAATAGTGTTTCCAACCTTCAAGCCTTCTCACAGGTTACTCAAGGTCAATCCCAGTGTTTTTTTGGTTCAAATGATCTTTTTGCCCCTGGTGAGCCGGTCACCATTTTTAGCTACTCCGACTCTAATTCTTAAGCCGTTTACCTCCGGGATACTCTTTTTAGGGTTCCTGTTTATTCTTGACTAAGTCTGGTTACTTGGAATCTTTCAGATCGTCCCAAACTTTTCAAAGTCATTCTTAGTGAAGCCCAGCTAAAAATTGTATGGTAGTCACTAGGATAGGTGTTCAAATCTTCTACCTTGTATCCTAAGAGTCAAAGATCTATTTCTTGCCGCCTCAAAAATTTTCTAAAATTACTGGGGCCACTAGTAGTGGCGCTAAGCCAAAAAATGTCACAGCGTTATTGCAACAAGCGCCAAACACTATTCTAATTGCCAATAAATACAGACCACCCCCTGCGTAAAAAGGGTCTGCAAAATCACTTCATAAACTCAGCCTCTCTGAAAATAGAGGATAAATTCCCTCAAAACCCTAATTCTCTTAAGCCCCCTCAAACTCTAGCCTGTCGCACCCAGATTTTTTGTGCTTGAGGAATACACATACAAGCGAGAAAAATGTTGTACTCTCTTGTTAGAACTCACCCTTCCGGAAGAATGAGTGCGGCTAAGTTTGAATTGAAAATAAATTTGAATAAAGGGCTTTTAGAAAAGGTTTGGAGTCGCCACCTAACTTGATTAAGGTGAGTTAGGTCATTTAAAAACTAAGCATAATTCGAAAACTACGCTTAGGTTTTTGGAAAACGATTTTGAAAATATCTCCTCAAGAGAGGGTTTTTAAGAAAATAGGTTATTTGACAACCTTTGGAAAACATTTAGCCCCTTTTAGAAAAATAACTCCATTTGGTTTTTTGAAAACAGTAATCTAGGTTCAGAGGTTGGGTACGTGTAGGGAAGACACACTAAGCCATTACCCTACCCCGCCCTTTCGGTACCTAAATGTCAATCTACCCTAGATTTACCTATGAGAGTCTTCAACTAACAAATGGTTCAATCCTATCCGCTTTGAAAAACAATGTTTGAAAAGAAACTAACACGATGCATGGTATGCAAGTGCAAGAAAAGAGAACTGAAAAATAGATTTGGAAAGAAATTGATTTGATTTGAAAAGGAAGAGATAGAAGTTTGAATTTGGAAAGGAGGTTTTGGAAATTGAAAATAGAGATTTGGAAATAGAAATTTGAAATTGGAAGTTGGAAAATAGATTGGAGATTTGAAAAAATTTTGTGGAAATAGAAACTTGAAAAATGTTGTGGAACTTGAAATTTGAAAAATCCGAAGACCGCACCCATGAGGGTTGCCTACGTATCCTTTTGGAGGAATCAGGTTAGCTGTAGTTCGGACAAGAGTCCGATTGAAAATAGAAGAGTTGATTTGGAAAAGAGTTGAAATTGGAACTTGGATTGGAATTGGAAGAGTAGGAAATTTGGACTTTGATTGGAAGATTTGAAAAGATTGGTTTTGAAAGACTTGGTTTTAGGAAACCTAGACTTAAGAACTTAGAAAAGAAAGATTGAACTTGGCTTGAAAAGATTTTTTAAAAGAATTGACTCGAATATTGGATTCGAAAGATTAGGGAAGCTTGGATTTAGGAAAGGTTTGAATTAGGAAAAGTTCGAATTAGGAAAGTGTCATTTTAGGAAAGTTTCGATTTGGAAAGTTTCGCTTTAGGAAAGTTTTCATTTTTGAAAATTTTTGAATTTGGAAAGCTTTCGAAATAGGAAAGTTTTGGAATTAGGAAAGTTTCAACTTAGGAAAGTTTTGGATTAAGAAAGTTTTATTTTAAAAAAGGTTTTGAAAATAAGAAAGTGTTGAATTTAGAAATGTTTTGAATTAGGAAAAGTTCAACTTAGGAAAGTTTTGAAATTGAAAAGTTTTGTTTTAAGAAAGGTTTTGAAATAGGAAAGTGTTGAATTGAAAAAGATGTGGAAGTTGAGTTTTAAAATTTAGGACAGATTTTATGTTCAAGTTTTGGAAACTTAAGATTTAGGAAAGTAGAAGATTAGGAAAGAGTTGAATTAGGAAAGATTTGGATTAGAAAGTGATTGGATTTTGTTTCTAAAAGAGAAGGTTTGATTTTGTTTCAAAAAATGGAGGATTGGATCTACTTTCCTAAACGGGAGATTGGATTTGGTTTCCTAAAGGGAAGATTTGATTTGACAAGGAGTTGGAAAGGGAGGTTTTAGAAACCCTAGATTTGGAAGACCATAGTTTTGGCGTAGAAAAATAGGTTTTGATGTGAAAAGCGAGATTTTGGAAACCTAGGTTTTAAGGCAAGTTTGAAAATCATATTTTTGGGAAGGAAAATTAGGGTTTCCTAATTGTTGGCTCTAGGGCTTGACTTGGACATCTAAGAAAAGAGATTTTTGGAAAATGAGTTTTTGGAAACGAACATTTTTAGAAGGCAAACCTAAAGAGTAGTTTTTGGAAAGTGAATTTGAAGGTAGAGTTTTTGGAAAGAGATTTTAAAAAGGAGTTTTTGGGAAAGTAAAAACTTTGAGAAAGTTTTCGAAGCAAGATTTTGGAAGAAACTTTTTGGAAAGAGTTTTTAGGAAAGTGAATTTTGAGGAAAGTGTATTGGAAAGGAGTTTGAAAGTGAAGTTTTGGAAAATAAAATTTTGGAGAGAGTTTTTGGAAAATAATTTTGGAAAGAAGAGTTTTTGGAAAGCATGTTGGAAAAAAGATTTTTAGGAGGAGATTTTCAAAAAGAGAATTTGGAATGTACATAAGATATCTCACTTTCCTAAAACAATTCTAACCATAAGAGGGCTAGAACCACTTTAAGAAAGTGGTTTTGAAAACAATAAGGAGTTGAAAATATGGACCATGTTGGTCACTTTAAATATAGCACTTTCCTAAAACAATCCTAGCCATGAAAAGGCTAGAATCACCCTAGGATTGTGATTTTGAAAATAAGTTTTGAAAAGGAAGATTTGATGTAATTTTGAAAACAAGTTTTAATGCAAGTTTGGAAAACGAGTTTGAAAACGACTTTTGGAAGAATGCAAGAATCATGATATGCACAATGTAAATTTGGGGTCGTGAACATACAAGGTTAAGGCTTCACCATATAATCAAGGGGGCCGAACCCACGTGGTCTCCGGTTAGACTAAAAGAAAGCTCTCGACACAGTGACCCTCCAATAGTCTAATCCTACACATGGACCGGAAGTCTCCTTATTTCAAGCATGCAAAGAAAGGGGGGGAAAGAGATGGGGGATTAAAATAGAGAAAACCCAAGTGGGTTAGGAGAGAGAAGAGAGAGGGGGGGAAGTACGGAAATTTAAATATAAAGCCTACCTTGTGTCTTCTTTATTTTGCTTGGCTTTGCGCGCCTTACTTTCTTGCTTTTTCTTCGGTCTTCGCTTCAGTCTTTGAGAGCTTTGTCTTGGTCTTCAAATCTTTGTAGTTGCAGAACTCCAAGTCTTCAATGGAGAGTTGGAGGCTAGTGTATAAGTGTATAGGGGTGTGTATAAGTGTATATGAGGCTAGGGTTTGTGTGTGGTGGCTAGGGTTTGGAAAATCTAAGGAAGCTAGGGTTTAGGAAGTGTACAAGCTCTGTGTATCAAAAATTAGGGTTTTTAGATCGAGTTTGCGGACCCCTTTCACGCTGGAAGAGGCTCTGTATTTATAGAGATGGGATAGACCTGGCGCTTGTTGTAGTGGGGCTGGGCCAAATTTCCTTTTGGCGCCACTAGGAGTGGCGTAAGGCCATTTCTTGGCTTGGCGCCACTGCTAGTGGCGCCAGCTAGTTAGGAAAGTTTGTAAGTTGGCAAACAACGTATCTTTGGAAGATTTGGGTGCCTATACTAGTGACTACCATGCAATTTTTAGCCTGACTTCACTAGGACTAACTCCGAAAAGTCTGGGAATGATTTGAAGAGGCCGGGAATGACCCGGAGAACTGAAAAAGGGCAGGAACACTTAGAATAGTGTCCCGGAGATATTTGACTTTAAAATGAGGATAAGATGCGTCGAAAGGATTGACCGGGGCATTAGGGGCAAAACGGTCAACCGGGTTGGAAAGCTACCGGGACAGACTTGGAATGTCCCGAAAAAAGACTCGAGACTTAGAAACATTACTTAGAATGTTCCCAAAGGTTACTGGTTTGATACCCAGAGCTAGTGTGGTTAGAAAAGGCGATCGGCCCACCAGGGACAAAACAGTCATTTTGCATGGGGTTCACCGGAACTGACTCGGAATGATCCAAAATGATAAAAGAAGGTTGAGAACACTATGAGAAGCATTCTCGGGAGGTTTCCGATTTGATACCCAGAGTCAGTGTGGTTCCCGGGGCGTTTGGATGCCTAGGGGCAAAATGGTCATCTTGACCGAAAAGTCTCGGAATTGGCCCAAAACTGACTAGAAGGCACCTAATCATGCCGAATTGCCTTTCAGAAAATCTTGAAAGGTTGGACTTACCGTTCTGAGGACTCAAATGTGTTCTCGAGAAACGTGCCGAAAAATGGCCCTCGAGGTAGTTTGGTCATTTTTCACCAAAGTGGGCTAGCAGGCACTAGTGTTAGCCTGGGTTTTGAGTGTTTCCGCCACTTTGACGGCGGTCGCGTGATACAGGGGTTTGTTGGCAATTTCCTATATTGACTTGTTTGTTAGTATTTTCGCTATTCGAACGGTTGCGATGTTTGCGAGTATTTCCGTTACTCTGACAATTTGCGATCATTCCCGAAACTGCCTGATCTCGGGAAGTTGCTAAATGGACTTAACGCTTGAGAATCAACTTTCTTGAAAGGCGTGCCTAAACAGACATTTCTGCATTGGTGGGCTAGCAGGCGCCAAAGGTAGACCGTTCTACCATCTAGGGGACTTGGGTCTCGTCCCGGTCGATAGGTTTAAAAGGACTTAACGATTTGAAGAGATTTTGTTCAAAAAACGCGTCGGACCGTCTCGAGGAATAAACTGTCTCGAGGGAGGGATTGGAATTGGAAAGGGGACTTATCGTCTTCGGAAAGACGCACCTGATTTGGAATTGAAAAGGGGACTTACTGTCTTTAGAAAGACGTGCCTGATTTTGAATTGGAAAGGGGACTTACCGTCTTCGGAAACACGTGCCTGATTTGGAATTGGAAAGGGGATTTACTGCCTTCGGAAAGACGTGCCTGTTGTATTTAGAACGAATGATGCCTCCAGGGGCATTTTGGTTATTTTGCCTCTATTTGGGCCCGGTGGGGCCCGCGAAGCTATGAATTGACGGGGTTAGACTTATAAAGTTAATTTGGATTAAAATATGCCCCCATTGACTTGAACACAAGTTTGGACGGAGTGGAGACCGCCGAGTGGTCAAAAATGGGGTGCTTACATAGCCTTTATACAATCCATACATTCAAACCCCAATCTATACACTTCAAACCCGAGCCTCCAAGCTCCATTGAAGGTCAAGTCTAGCCCTTGGAAGCTCTTGAAGATCATCTTAAAGTTTGAGCAGGTCCTCCATTGAAGCATTCAACCAAAGAATAAGACAAGGTAGGGTTCTATTTTACTTTTATATAGTCTCCATCTCGCACTTCTCTCTCCTAACCCACTTGGATTTTCTTCTATTTTAATCCCCATCTTTTACCTCCTTTTTTTGCATGTTTGCAACAAGGGACCTCCCTGTTCATACCTAGGAAGGCATTGGAGAGAATCACCATGTAAGGAATTTTCTTTGAGTTCTACCTAAGATGGTGTGGGTTCGGCCCCGTTGGTTATGTGGTGAAACCTAACCTTGTATGTTCATGTCCCTATTGCATTGTTGCTATCATAATTATGCATTCAAAGAGGTTTTTACACTTGCATTAAAGAGTGGGAGGGGGAAGTAAGCCTCCAGTCGACCCCTTTCCTCCAGTTGAGCTAGCCTTCGAGGATGAGGTGGACATCGAGGTTTCCCACTTTTGACTTTTGGGACGGCCGACGCTATTTTGAGCTGACTACGGGTTTGGTATGACAGGTATCCTCCAGATGAGCAAGACATTTTCACTAGTCCATTGGTTACATGGCTTCTCTCCTGTTAGTGTAGATTGTTTTCTGACCGTGGTTCCCTTTTGGTCACTTGACCTGTCTCTCTTCCATTTTGGGGAATGTGAGCTTGCCCCAACTCCCCATGAGTATAGCTTCCTCCTAGGTCTTCGGGATGGTTCAACTGACATTATGGGACCTACTTTTCCTGATGGCTGGATCACGATTGTCTCTTTTCAGCTTGGGCTCCATTTTGCGGCCTTTTCTTCTAATCTGCTACCCCAGTTTCCTTATGTCCCAATGAAGTTCTTATTTCTCTCATTTTGAGTTTGCGACGGATAGGGGATTGGCATGCTTCTCAAGATTGGTCCATTTCTCTATGGTAGCCCTAGCTCTGCTTCTTTTGAACTTGTTGATGTTTCCACCGAGCGAGATGACTTGGTTGATTGTCGGTTATATGCACTGCTTGTCAAGATTCATGAGGGGCACTCACATGCTCCTATGGTTGTGGGGAAGACCTTTGTGAGTCTTTTGAGATTCCAGTAGATTGTTGACGCTCATTTCTAGGGATGCGCTGCTCTTTTCCATGGGCATCCCATTATTTCCTGGCTTCGCTCGCTCTGCTCGTGCAGTTTTTATGTTGTCTCTATCTTACTGATCAATTGAGTGCGAGTTATTTTCTTAGTAATCCTGGTAAAGGTCTCGGCAATTTGTTTAAGAGAATCTTCCATTTTAGCGGTTTTCCTTACCTAAAATGGGTCCCTTGGGTTAGTGTTTCATTTCGGGCTAATTGTTAGATTTGAAGGTTAATCTTGTCGGCCCGCTTGATTGAATTGAGTACTTTACTGGATAGCTTGCTTTACTTCCGTTGATAATGGCGTGCAGGCCGACAAAGAAGGAAGACCTCAATGCCAGGCCCGATCAGAGATCTCGAAGCTGTGACCTACAACTAGAAGAAAAAGCAGACAGGAAGAGTGGGTCAGTTCATTGTCTCCCCTTCCCGATCGTGCTTAAAGTTCACCGATTGAAACAAGTTATTTCGCGGGGACTCTTCGGTCTAGCCCCTATCTCTAACAGGAAAATCTTTGGGCGATTGGGCATTTGTTTGTTACTCCTTTATTCTAGCACACATGGTATCCTGAGCTTGACCATATATGTTCCCGGGCAAGATCTTAGAGAGTCATGGCAGATGAAAGGAGGCTTCCGCGGACCGTCACAATGTGGGCTGACTACCTCTGGAGCATGAGGTTAGGCACGGTCAGGTGGTATTCAGGATTGGTTGGTAGGTATTGCTTAAGAGGTCGGCCTTCCTAGAGGGCCTTCGTGCCCCTAGCAGGCCTGCGGGGCATTGCCCCTTTCTTCGGGATTTGGGTTCTGCGACAGCTTGGTAGGAGTTAGGATATCCCTTATTCGGTATCTGCAGCTGAGTTCACTCTTGTTTTTGAGGCATTGATCTCGAGAGCACTAGTGGAGAGAGTTATAGATACATGGAGATTTTTGCTTCCTCATGTAGACGACGACTGTCCATTCTCTATCATGCCCCTTGAGACTAAGATTTATCACTATTGGCTTCAGTGCTATGTGCTAGGTCCTAGCAGACTTGGGGATCTTTTCATTGAGACTCCTTTACCTCCCATAGGGTACACCGACTTCTTGACAGTTATGATTGTTTAGGGGCATTGTCACAGGCGGGAGAACCGCCGACTGATACAGATATTGCATAATCGGTTGAGGATGAGAGATGCTGAGGTAGCTTCGCTGGAGATACAGCTAGCAGCAGCCAAATCGACACATGATGACCCACCTTTGGGTACTGCGAGGGGACGTAGGCGGTCACGAGGCATTCTAGGTAGTTCCACTTCCCTAGAGGGTGATATGATGGATAGTCAGTCCTTGCGGGAGACTGTGGAGTCCCTTACCCAAGAGAGGGACATGCTTCTGGCCAGATGTGCAGACTACGAGCGAGGCCGGCCTAGGTCTTCTGCAGCTGGTATTTCTTCGAGTGCTCCTCTTACGGTTGGCGAGCCAGGTGATCTTTGCCTAGCCGATTCCTCCTCTGATGATGATGGCGAGCGATTTTTACCCCTCGCTCCCAGATTTGTTGATTCATGGTTTCTCAAGTTAGAAGTCCTTTGATTAGGGAGGTCGAGGGTAGGCCATTGCCCTATTCTGTACTTCTTGTCGACCATGAAAATCTGAGCTTTCTGAGGTGGGTGCCGTTGCTGGGGATGTTTGAAGGGTGACTTTAGTTCCTCTTTGTGTTTTACCTTGTTCCCTGTTTCTAATTTGAGAGAAAGAGAAAGACATAGAGTTAGTTTTCGTACAAAAACAGTTTGTTTATGCATATTATACTTTTTATTTTATTTTATTTTTTTATAGATGCACATGGCATTAGATGTCTGACTTATTTTGCATGTCCTACTTTTTTTTTTTTTATGTATATATTTGTTATGAATGCACAAGTTTATAAGGGAATGGAATTTAATGCATGTTTTACTTTTGGATGAATGTACATACAGGAATGAAATTGAATGCATGCCATATCTTTGATGAATACATGAATAGATACGAACTACACAGGAATTTAATGGATGTACAGTTTATACATGTCATGGATGCATTAGTACTGTAAGTATATAAGCTGTTTACAAAGAAAACCTTAGGATTGCCCCTTGGGCCGATACTCTTAGGATTCTGTTCCTTTCCAGGATTCTGCCCCATTTAGTTTTGTCCCGTTCTCATCGGGGTATGATAGCATTTGCTCCATTCTCCAGGGATCTTGACCTTTTGGTTTGCTATCCTATCCCTACTTTCTACAGGGTTACTGTTTGGGGTGTTTCTGAGTTCACTTGGGTTTCTCTCTCAGATCTCCAAAATGCCACCATGGCTCGAGTGACAACTCCCATATTCTTTATAGAGCGATAAACAACTAAGCCCTCAATTTGAGAAGACTTCTTTTAGGACCGTAATGTAGGCTGGGTTTAGGGGTTGTAAGAAATAAAGGGATATTTAGGCTCAAAGATCTTCTTTTAATGAGTTGTTTAAACCGAAACCATCTGAGCACATCTTGGAGCATGAGATTGCCCCTTGCATTCCCTTCCAATTCTCCTTTCTCACCCTACTTGTCTTGGTATTTTTCAGGCTTATTTGGACTAAGCAATTTTCTTTGATCAGAGATGACTTTAATTTGGACCGTAACGTAGGCTAGGTTAAGGGGTTTATGAATGAAAATGCTAGAAAGGCTCAAACATTATCACTTGTGGGGTTTTTAGAAGACCAATGATCACCTTTGGCAACTTAACTTCCATTCACTGCTTTCTTCTTTCCTTCATACTCTTGTTGTTCTTTTGGACCGCTTTCTGCCTTCTAATTTAAGATTCTTTTTTTTTTTATTAAGAAATTTGTTGCTAAGTCAACTTTTGGAGATGCCAACTTTTTCATTTATATTTTGGGATGACAGTATCTTCTTTTGAAGATCCCTATGAACATAATATCTTCTTTAGAGACGCCTTTGGCGCCATAACTTCTTAAAGATCACCATTTTTATCGTTGTTCATTATATCTTCTTGGAAATCACCCATTTTCATCATTGCTCATTATATCTTCTTGGAAATCACCTTTTTCATCAATGCTCATTAATTTTTACTTTTGACTTTTGCCTTAACCCAGTGTGGGCGGTGATCATTTGGTCGGTTTTCTTGAGGAAAGTAATCGGCTCAAGTGAGCTTTACAAAGGGATTTATTTGTGTATGGTAGAAGAAATGAGGGCCTTTCATCACTTCAAATTAAATTGCTTAGTCCATAAAGCCTTTATACAAAATTTAGACAATGTTCCTATAGATAGTGTGCTTCTGCCCGTGAACCCTTACATATTCTACTTAATTAACTATTCTGTGCTTACCCCAATGTGGGGGATGGTTATAGGTTTGGGGATATCTGAAAAGAGATCACTGACGGCTCTAGTGGGCTGAGCAAAGGATAGTGTTTATTTGGGATAAATAGAATAATGGTTTCTCATCATTTTGAGCACTCGGCTGCCCATTGCTTAACTAGGATATCATGCAAGTGTCGCCTCTTTAATAAAATTCACACTTCTTTGTTGAGATTGCCTTCCTCCTATCTCACAGTCTCTCAAAGGTTTTAACCCCCTTTGAGTGGGTTGCCCATGCTATCCCATCCTTTAAGTCGAGTCATTACTGAATGGGAAAGAATCCTTAAAAGTAATATTCATCCACAAGAGTATGAGACAAAGGGGATAAACTAGAAACTATCCATTTTCAATTTTAAAACATGATTACATATCATGCAATTTTTATTTAAAGAAGATATGCAAGAAAAAGAAAATAGAGAAATTTTGTGGAAACCTCCATTTTCTTGTAGACCTTCAAATAAGAGCCCGTAATAGGGTTTTGGGACTATGACCATCACTTTGGTATTCCATTCGCCAAACACATCCTCAAACAGCATAGGGTAGATTGACAAAATCTTCTGCGACGCTTGGGGAACTGTCGAAGACGGTATTGCTGTTGATTTCCTCCTCCATGATTGTATTGACGGTGTGATTGCGTTGCGGACTAGCACGAACTGGTTTCACCTCCTTGATTTCAATGACCTTATCATCTATTAGATCTTGAATTTTATGTTTCAGAGATCGGCAACTTTCTATGTCATGTCCTAGTCCGCTTGTGTGATATGCGCACCTGAGTGTTGAGTTGAAAGAGGATGGTAGAGGTTTAACCAGTGGTGTAGCTGGTATTGGGCGCAGGTATCCAGCTTTCAGCAAATTATTGTAAGCATCTGTTTGGGTGCCGGTCAATTGGGTAAAGGGTCGATTCCGCCTTCTTGCTCTTTTAGGTCTAGTATACGACGGCGCATAAACCAACTCAAAAGTAGGTACCCTAGGTGTTGCTAGTGCAGACAGTTGTAAGGGTAGAGGGTCGAATGTTGTGGTAGTAATTCCTGCTAGGTTCGCTGCTTGGGATTCATTGAGACTTTGCATCTTTCATTTTAGGGTATGGCAGCCTCCGATGTTATGACCTTTAGGTTCAAGCTCTTTATCAAGAATGGGCTTTGGAGGTACCATGACCAGGCGCCCGGATTCACAAAGTTGCCAATAAGTTGCATCTCCAGAGCATTCAGGCGGGGTGAAGCTTTGACTTTCCTTTTTTACCTTCTTCAGTGAAAGAGTATGCCTGACTTCAATCCGTGTCTGATCCACATCTTGTGAGGGGTTGGTAGGAGTTTGAAGGTGGAGTATTGTGGCAACATGGAGTTGAGGTTATGGCGGGGGAATGATTTTCTGGCGAGATGTTAACTTTTTTTCTTTTTTCACATTGGTCATTTCTGCGCGAGATAGAGGGATCATGGTCTCCAGTTTCATCATCCTTTTTCTGAGTTCCACTTGTTCTTCAAATATTCGGGTCTACCCTTGCCTGAGTGGTCGATTAGGTGGTGTCGCGCCCAAATTTTTCGCACTCGAGGAATACTCACACAAGCGGGAAAAATGTTGTACTCTCTCGTTAGAACTCACCCTCCTAGAAGAATGAGTACGACTAGGTTTGAATTGAAAATCTGATTTGAATAAAGGGTTTTGGGAAAAAGATTTGGAGTCGCTACCTAACTTGATTAAGGTGAGTTAGGTCACCTAAAAACTAAGCATAATCCAAAAATTACACTTAGGGTTTTTGGAAAACGATTTTGAAAATATCTCCTCAAGAGAGGGTTTTTAGGAAAACAGGTTGTTTGGCAACCTTTGGAAAACATTTAGCCCTTTTTAGAAAAATAACTCCTTTTGGTCTTTGAAATCAGTGATCCTAGGTTCGGAGGTTGGTTACGTGTAGGGAAGACGCACTAAGCCATCACCCTACCCCGCCCTTTCGGTATCTACATGTCAATCTACCCTAAATTCACCCATGAGAGTCTTTAACTAACTATTGTTCAATCCTATTCACTTTGAAAAACAATGTTTAAAAAGACACTAACATGATGCATAATATGCACGTGTAAGAAAAGAGAATTGAAAAATAGATTTGGAAATAGACTGATTTGAAATTGATTTGATTTGGAAATAAATTTGAAATTGGAAAATTTGAGAAATTAGAAATAGAAATTTGGAATTAGAAATTTAAAATTGGAATTTTGAAAATAGATTGGAATTTGAGATTTGAAAAATGTGGAGGAGTTTGAAATTTGAAAGAAATTGTGGAATTTGAGATTTGAAAAAAGTTGTGACCGCACCCACGGGGTTGCCTACGTATCCTTTTGGAGGAATCAGGTCATTCGTAGTTCGGACAGGAGTCCGATTGAAAATAGAAGATATGATTGGAAGAAAGAGATTGAATTGGAAATTGGATTTGAAAAATTAAGAGATTGAACTTTGATTGGAAGACTTGAAAAGACTTGACTTTGGAAAACTTGGTTTTAGGAAACCTACACTTAGAAACTTAGAAAAGGAGGATTGGATTGGACTTGGAAAGTTTTTTGAAAATATTTGACTCGAATGTTGGACTTGGAAGATTTAGGAAATGATTGAATTTAGGAAAGATTCGAATTAGGAAAGGTCCGATTTAGGAAAGTTTTGAATTAGGAAAGTTTCATTTTAGGAGAGTTTTCGGATTAGGAAAGTTTTCAACTTAGGAAAGTTTCATTTTTGGAAAGTTTCGAATTAGGAAAGTGTCATTTTAGGAAAGCTTTGTTTTAGGAAAGTTTCGATTTCAGAAAGTTTTGGTTTAGGAAAGTTTCAATTTAGGAAAGTGTTCGAATTAGGAAAGTGCTATTTTAGGAAAGATTTCGAATTGGGAAAGTTTTCGAATTAAGAAAGTTTTGAATTTAGAAAGTTTCAACTTAGGAAAGTTTTGGAGTTGGAATATTTTGAAATAGGGAAGTTTTGAAAATTGGGAATGTTTAGAAAACAAGAAAGTTTTGAAAATAGGAAAGTTTTGAGTTTAGAAAGTATTGAAATTTGGAAGGATTTGAAATTTAGAAAGTTTGGAATTTAGAAAGATTTAGAGTTTGAATTTTAGAAAATTTTGAGATTAGGAAAGGTTGAGTTTAGGAAAGATTTAAAAACTTGAATTTGGAAAGTTAAGATTTGGAAAGGGGGTTGAATTAGGAAAGATGTGGAAGTTGAAAGTTTTAGGAAACTTATGGTTTAGGAAGGTAGGAAATTAGGAAAGATTTGAATTAGGAAAGATTTAGATTTTGAGTTTTAAAATTTAGGAAAGATTGTTATGTTGAAGTTTTGGAAACTTAAGATTTTAGGAAAGTGGAGGATTAGGAAGGATTTGAATTAGGAAATATTTGGATTAGGAAGGGATTGAATTTTATTTCTAAAAAGAAGTGTTTGATTTCGTTTCCCAAGATGGAGGATAGGATCTAGTTTCCTAAACGGGAAGATTTGATTTGACAAGGATTTGGAAAGGGGAAGTTTTAGAAACCCTAGATTTGGAAGGCTATAGTTTTGACGTAGAAAATAGGTTTTGGAAATATGTATAGTTTTGATGTAGAAAACAAGAGGTTTTAGAAACCTAGATTTGGGGCAAAGTTTGAAAACCATGTTTTTGGAAAGAAAATTAGGGTTTCCTAATTGTGGGTTCTAGGGCTTGACTTAGGCACCAAGAAAAAGGACTTTTGGAAAGTGCGTTTTTGGAAACACGTTTTTGAAAGGAAATCCTAGAGAGAAATTTTTAGAGGGAAGATTTTGGAAAGAGAGTTTTTTAGAAGGATTCTTGGAAGGAGATTGTTGAAGAGAGTTTTTAGGAAAGTGAATTTTGAGGAGAGTGTTTTGGAAAGGAGTTTGAAAAGAGAAGTTTTGGAAGGAGTTTTTGAAAATAACTTTTGGAAAGGAGAGTTTTAGGAAGTATGTTGAAAAAGAGATTTTTAGGAAGAGATTTTTGAAAAGAGAGTTTTTAGAAAGTGTAAAAACGTCTCACTTTCCAAAAGTGATTCTAGCCATAAAAAGGCTAGAACCACTTTAAGAAAGTGGTTTTGAAAACAAGGAGTTGAAAATATAGACCATACCGGTCTCTTTAAATGTAACACTTTTCAAAAGCAATCCATGGAAAGGCTAGAATCACCCTAGGATTGTGATTTTGAAAACATGTTTTGAAAAAGGAGATTTTGATGCAACTTTGAAAACAAGTTTAAAAACGATTTTGAAAACAACTTTGAAAACAATTTTTGGAAGATGCAAGACCATGATATGCAAAATGCAATTTTGGGGTCGTGAATATACAAGGTTAAGGCTTCACCACATAATCAAGGGGGCCGGACCCACGTGATCTCTAGTTAGACTAGAAGAAAGCTCTCGACACGGTGACTCTCCAATAGCCCAATCCTACACATAGACCGGGAATCCCCTTGTTTCAAGCATGCAAAGAAAGGGGGGGAAAGAGATGGGGGATTAAAATAGAGAAAACCCAAGTGGGTTAGGAGAGAGAAGAGAGAGGGGGAAGTGCAGAAATTTAAATGGAGAACCTACCTTGTATCTTGTTTATTTTGCGCGCCTTGCTTTCTTCGGTCTTCGTCTTGATCTTCGTCTTCAATCTTCAAGAGCCGCCTTCAATCTTCAAACTTCAGATTGCAACTCTTCAAGTCTTCGAAGGAGGGTTGAAAGTTAGTGTATGAGTGTATGGGGGTGTGTATGAGTGTATAGGAGGCTAGGGTTTAGTGTATGGTGGCTAGGGTTTAGAAAGTGCACGAGCTCTGTATATCGAATTATATGATTTTTAGACTGAGTTTACGGATCCTTTTCACGTTGGAAGAGACTTTGTATTTATAAAGGTTGGACAAACCTGGCGCCTGTTACAGTAGCGCTAGGCCAAACTTTACACTAGCGCCACTAAGAGTGGCGCCAGGCCATTTTTTTGGCTTGGTGCCACTACTAGTGGCGCCAGCCATTTAGAAAATGTTTAAGGTCGGCAAGCAACGTATCTTTGACTAGATTTGGGCGCCTGTACTAGTGACTACCATGCAATTTTTAGCCTGTCTTTACTAGGAGTGACTCTGGAAAGTCCGGGAATGATTTTAAGAGACCGGAAATGGGCCGGAAGGCTAGAAAGGAGTAGGAACACTTAAAATAGTGTCCTAGAGGTATTTGACTTGAAAAATGAGGATAAGATGTGTCAGAGGGGCTGACTAGGCCTTTAGGGGCAAAATGGTCAATCGGATAGGGAAACTGCCGCGACAGACTCGGACTGTCCCAGAAGAAGACTTGAGATTTGGAAACATTATTCAGAATGTTCCCAAAGGTTGCCGGTTTGATTCCCAGAGCCGGTGTGGTCAGAACAGGTGACCGGCCCACTAGGGGCAAAATGGTCATTTCGCACCAGGTTTGCCGGAACTGACTCAGAATCATCTGGAAGGATAGAAGAAGGTTGAGAATACTATAAGAAGTAATCTCAGAGGATTATTGATTTGATACCCAGAGCCGATGTGGTCGAAAAAGGAGAATGGCCCACCAGGGGCAAAACGGTCATTTTGTACCGGGTTTGCTGGAACTAACTCGGAATGATCCGAAAAGATAAAGTGAGGTTGAGAATACTATAAGAAGCATTCTCGGGAGGTTACCAAAGGGTCCCTGATTGGAACCGTCTCGAGGAATAAACTGTCTCGAGAGAGGGATTTGAAAGGGGACTTACCGTATTCAAAAAGACGTGCCTGGATTGGAACCGTCTCGAGGAATAAACTATATCGAGAGAGGGATTGGAAAGGGGACTTACAATCTTCGAAAAGACGTGCCTGAATTGGAACCGTCTCGAGGAATAAACTATCTCGAGAGAGCGATTGGAAAGGGGACTTACCGTCTTCGAAAAGACGTGCCTAGATTGGAACCGTCTCGAGGAATAAACTGTCTCGAGAGAGGGATTGGAGTTGGACAAACAGGTGATGGAAAAACAGGATTTGGACTTAGAAAGTTGGTTTCGATTGGAATACGCCCACAATGACTTGAAAATAAGTCTGGACGGAGTGTAGACTACTGAGCAGTCAAAAATGGGGTGCTTACAGGTGGAACTATGGTTGCGGGCATTGTTGAAGTGGGCTCTTTAGACACCATTGCTTGCATTAGCTTGAACATTTCATCTATTTTGCTTTTCATCTCATTAACCTCCTTGCGAGTGATAGGGGAGGTCTCATTGAGATTGGTTGCCATTAGTAGAGTTCTTTGTAGGGTAGTGATGGGGCTTCTAGGTGGACGCTGTTCTTTCTTGGGAGCAATGTTGACTTTTACTGTAGGATTTCTGTAAAATAAAAAAAGGAAGAAATAGAAAGACAAAAACACAAATCGCAAGTTAGTTTCTGGTTTCTAGAGAGCTTTATGCAATGCATGTCCTAGGGTGTCCCTATTTAAGAGGGAAACTAAACATGGTGTATTAGCTCACTTTTGGAGATAGGGGGTTTGCCCTTGTATACAGATACCTTACCATCAAGTAGGAACCTTCAGCCATCCATGCATTCATTCTCAAAAGTAAAGAAGTACATTGAATTTTAGGGTTTAAGATACAAAGGAATTAAAATACATTTCAACAGAGGGAAGAGGTAACATTTTCTTTTTGACTTCCACCTATCTAGTTTTACAAAGGAAAAGACCTAAACTACTCTTAAGTCTTCGGATTCGCCTTCGTTGGATTTGATGTTGAGGAGGTTGCTGTGAGACCTTGTTGATCGATTGCCCCTCATCTTTATGGCAATACTATCTCTGTGAGCATAAAGGGATTGGGACCCCTCTTATGAAATGAATTGAGGTGCATGCCATGAGTCCTTAGGGTTACGTGGGAACCCTTAGGGTTTAGGTAGGTTTAATGCAAGGGAGAGTGACCTTGGTGTCACTCTCAATGCGTTGATCATATGTATGAGAATGTAGTGACTTGAGTTACTTGGAACTTTTATCTTGACATGGGATATTGAATGCATGAACATGGATATGCAAAGAGTATAAGGAAAGAGAATGTAATAGCAAGGTAAACGTGTATGCATGAGCAGTTAAACAGGCATTATAACATTATAAATACAGTCATTATAATAACAGGAATAGACAGGTATAAATGAAAATAAGAGCAGTCGCTCTTTCCTCCATGGTTTTGAAAACGGTGCTCGTGTCTTAAATCTGGCAAAGGTTCGGCTATGCATGATGTCTATATGAGCATGAGGTTGAGGGTTGACTAATGCATCCTAAAAAGGCTCGGTCCCCGGATCTTCAAACCTAGGCCCACTTCCGGAGGTGGTGCCATGATCAGTTGGTGATCCGAGCGTGGGAACCATCAAGAGGCCGTAGGTGAAGAAACTGACACAGCATCTTGCCCACAACTAATATACCGTTCCCCCTTTCTAACTAGAAAGGACATATCAGGGTAATAATGCAAGTATGCAGAATGCAAGTGTACATGCAGTGTGTGTGTGATTTTTAAGAAGTGGAGGAAAGAGCCCAACAACTCCCATCCATCCTATTCATCACATTCATGCATAACAATTAATAATGTTTAAACATAAAGAGCGCCTACAAAACAAAAATGCAAGAGTTAGTATGTGGATGAAAAACTTAATACAAGATAATATGAATAAATGCATGCTTTTGTTTGAAAATAATTTTGAAAATTTAATTTTTGAAAAATTTAAAGTGAATAAGATTGAACAAGTTAATTGAAGACTCTACATAGGTGAAGGGTAAAAAGACATAACTACGGCCTAACCCTCTAAGTTTTCCCAGTAGAGTTGCCAGCTATTGCGCCTAGATTTTTCGAGCTCGAGGAATACACAAACAAGCGAGAAAAATATTGTACTCTCTCGTTAGAACTCACCCTCCCGGAAGAATGAGTGCGGCTAAGTTTGAATTAAAAATGGATTTGAATAAAGGGCTTTTAGAAAAGATTTGGAGTCGCCACCTAATTTGATTAAGGTGAGTTAGGTCACCTAAAAACTAAGCATAATCCGAAAACTACACTTAGGTTTTTGGAAAACGCTTTTGAAAATATCTCCTCAAAAGAGGGTTTTTAAGAAAACAAGTTGTTTGGCAACCTTTAGAAAACATTTAGCCCTTTTTAGAAAAATAACTCCTTTTGGTCTTTCAAAAACAGTGATCTAGGTTTGGAGGTTGGTTACGTGTAGAAAAGACGCACTAAGCCATCACCCTACCCCGCCCTTTCGGTACCTTCATTTCAATCTACCCTAGATTCACCTATGAGAGTCTTTAACTAACAAATGGTTTAATCCTATCTGTTTTGAAAAACAATGTTTGAAAAGAAACTAACATGATGCATGATATTCAAGTGCAAGAAAAGAGAACTGAAAAATAGATTTGGAAAGAAATTGATTTGATTTGAAAAGGAAGAGATAAAAGTTTGAATTTGGAAAGAAGGTTTTGGAAATTGAAAATAGAGATTTAGAAATAGAAATTTGAAATTGAAAGTTGGAAAATAGATTGGAGATTTGGAAAAATTTTGTGGAAATAAAAACTTGAAAAATGTTGTGGAATTTGAAATTTGAAAAATGTGGAGACCGCACCCATGAGGATTGCCTACGTATCCTTTTAGAGGAATAAGGTCAGTCGTAGTTTGGACAAGAGTCTGATTGAAAATAGAAGAGTTGATTTGGAAAAGAGTTGAAATTGGAACTTGGATAGGAATTGGAAGAGTAGGAAATTTGGACTTTGATTGGAAGATTTGAAAATATTGGTTTTGAAAGACTTGGTTTTAGGAAACCTAGATTTAAGAACTTAGAAAAGAAAGATTGAACTTGACCTGAAAAGATTTTTGAAAAGAATTGACTTGAATATTGGATTTGAAAGATTAGGGAAGCTTGGATTTAGGAAGGGTTTGAATTAGGAAAGTATCATTTTATGAAAGTTTCGATTTGGAAAGTTCCGCTTTAGGAAAGTTTTCATTTTTGAGAAGTTTTGAATTTAGAAAGCTTTCGAAATAGGAAAGTTTTAGAATTAAGAAAGTTTCAACTTAGGAAAGTTTTGGATTAAGAAAGTTTTATTTTAAAAAAGTTTTGAAAATAGGAAAGTGTTGAATTTAGAAATGTTTTGAATGAGGAAAAGTTCAACTTAGGAAAGTTTTGAAATTAGAAAGTTTTGTTTTAAGAAAGGTTTTGAAATAGGAAAGTGTTAAATTGGGAAAAATGTGGAAGTTGAGTTTTAAAATTTAGGAAAGATTTTTATGTTCAAGTTTTGGAAACTTAAGATTTAGGAAAGTAGAAGATTAGGAAAGAGTTGAATTAGGAAAGATTTGGATTAGGAAGGGATTGGATTTTGTTTCTAAAAGAGAAGGTTTGATTTTGTTTCAAAAAACGGAGGATTGGATCTAGTTTCCTAAACGGGAGATTGGATTTGGTTTTCTAAAGGGAACATTTGATTTGACAAGGATTTGGAAAGGGAGGTTTTAGAAACCCTAGATTTGGAAAACCATAGTTTTGGGGTAGAAAAATAGGTTTTGATGTGAAAAGGGAGATTTTGGAAACCTAGGTTTGAAGGCAAGTTTAAAAATCATATTTTTGGGGAGGAAAATTAGGGTTTCCTAATTGTTGACTCTAGGGCTTGACTTGGATATCTAAGAAAATAGATTTTTGGAAAGTAAGTTTTTAGAAACGAAGATTTTTAGAAGGCAAACCTAGAGAGGTGTTTTTGGAAAGTGAATTTGAAGATAGAGTTTTTGGAAAGAGATTTTAAAAAGGAGTTTTTGGGAAAGTAAAAACTTTGAGAAAGTTTTCAAAGCAAGATTTTAGAAGAAACTTTTTGGAAAGAGTTTTTAGGAAAGTAAATTTTGAGGAAAGTGTATTGGAAAGGAGTTTGAAAGTGAAGTTTTGGAAAATAAAATTTTGGAGAGAGTTTTTGAAAAATAATTTTGGAAAGAAGAGGTTTTGGAAAGCATGTTGGAAAAGAGATTTTTAGGAGGAGATTTTCAAAAAGAGATTTTGAAATGTACATAAAACATCTCACTTTCCTAAAACAATTCTAACCATAAGAGGGCTAGAACCACTTTAAGAAAGTGGTTTTGAAAACAAGAAGGAGTTGAAAATATGGACCATGTTGGTCACTTTAAATATAGCACTTTCCTAAAACAACCCTAGCCATGGAAATGCTAGAATCACCCTAGGATTGTGATTTTGAAAACAAGTTTTGAAAAAGAAGATTTGATGCAATTTTGAAAACAAGTTTTAATGCAAGTTTTGAAAACAAGTTTGGAAATGACTTTTGGAAGAATGCAAGAATCATGATATGCACAATGCAAATTTGGGGTCGTGAACATACATGGTTAAGGCTTCACCATATAATCAAGGGGGTTGAACCCACGTGGTTTCCGGTTAGACTAAAAGAAAGCTCCCGACACGGTGATCCTCCAATAGTCTAATCCTACACATGGACCGGGAATCCCCTTGTTTCAAGCATGAAAGAAAGGGGGGGAAAGAGATGGGGGATTAAAATAGAAAAAACCCAAATGGGTTAGGAGAGAGAAGAGAGAGGGGGCGAAGTGCGGAAATTTAAATATAAAGCCTACCTTGTGTCTTCTTTATTTTGCTTGGCTTTGCACACCTTGCTTTCTTGCTTTTTCTTCGGTCTTCGCTTCGGTCTTCGCTTCAGTCTTTGAGAACTTTGTCTTGGTCTTCAAATCTTCATAGTTGCAGAACTCCAAGTCTTCAATGGAGGGTTGGAGGCTAGTATATAAATGTATAGGGGTGTCTATAAGTGTATATGTGGCTAGGGTTTGTGTATGGTGGCTAGGGTTTGGAAAACCTAAGGAAGCTAGGGTTTAGGAAGTGTACGAGCTCTGTTTATCGCAAATTAGGATTTTTCGATTGAGTTTACGAACCCCTTTCATGTTGGAAGAGGCTCTGTATTTATAGAGATGGGATAGACTTGGCGCCTGTTGCAGTGGTGCCAAGAGGCTCTGTATTTAAGAAGTGACTCCGGAAAGTCCGGGAATGATTTGAAGAGGCCGGGAATGACCCGGAGAGCCAGAAAAGGGCAGGAACGTTTAGAATAGTGTCCCAGAGATATTTGACTTGAAAAATGAGGATAAGATGGGTCGAAAGGAATGACCGGGTTATTAGGGGCAAAACGGTCAACCGGGTTGGAAAGCTGCCGGGACGGACTTGGAATGTCCCAGAAAAAGACTCGAGACTTGGAAACATTACTTAGAATGTTTCCAAAGGTTACCGGTTTGATACCCAAAGCCGGTGTGGTTGGAAAAGGCAATCGGCCCACCAGGGGCAAAACAGTCATTTTGCACCGAGTTCACCGGAATTGACTCGAAATGATCCAAAATGATAAAAGAAGGTTGAGAACACTATGAGAAGTATTCTTGGGAGGTTACCGGTTTGATACCCAGAGCCGGTGTGGTTCCCGAGGCGTTTGGATGCCTAGTGGCAAAATAGTCATCTTAACCGAAAACTCTCGGAATTGACCCGAAACTAAGTAGAAGGCACCTAATCATGCTGAATTGCCTTTAAGACAATCTTGGAAGGTTGGTCTTACTGTTCTGAGGATTCAAATGTGTTATTGAGAAAATGCCGAAAGATGGCCCTAGGTGCAGTTTAGTCATTTTTTTACCAAAGTGGGTTAGGAGGCACTGTTGTTGACCTGGGTTTTGAGTGTTTCCGCCACTCTGACGGCGGTCGCGTGATACAGGGGTTTGTTGGCAATTCCCTATATCGACCTGTTTGCGAGTATTTCCGCTACTCTGACGGTTGCGATGTGTGCGAGTATTTTTGCTACTCTGACGGTTCGCGATCATTTCCGAGACTGTCTAATCTTGGAAAGCTGCTAAAGGGACTTAGCGCTTGAGAATGAACTTTCTGAAAAGGCGTGCCTAAACGGACATTTCTACATTGGCAGGCTAGCAGGTGCCAAAGGTGGACCGTTCTACCATTTAGGGGACTTGGGGTTTCGTCCTGATCGACAGGTTTAAAGGGAATTAACGGTTTGAAGAAATTTTCTTTGAAAAATGGGCCGGACTGTCTCAAGGAATAAACTGTCTCGAGAGAGGGAGAGGGATTGGAATTGGAATTGGAAAGGGGACTTACCATCTTCAAAAAGACGCGCCTGATTTGGAATTGAAAAGAGGACTTATCGTCTTCGGAAAGACGTGTCTGATTTGGAATTGGAAAGGGGACTTACTGTCTTCGAAAAGACGCGCCTATTGGAATTGGAAAGGGGACTTACCGTCTTCAGAAAGACGTGCCTGATTTGGAATTGGGAAGGGGACTTACCGTCTTCAGAAAGACTTGCATGTTGTATTTAGAACAAATGATGCCCCCAGGGGCATTTTGGATATTTTGCCTCTATTTGGGCCCGGTGGGGCCCGCGAAGCTATGAATTGACGGGATTAGACTTATAAAGTTAATTTGGATTAAAATATGCCCCCATTGACTTGAACACAAGTCTGGATGGAGTGGAGACCGCTGAGCAGTCAAAAATGGGGTGTTTACATAGCCTTTATACAATCCATACATTCAAACCCCAATCTATACACTTCAAACCCTAGCCTCCAAGCTCCATTGAAGGTCAAGTCTAGCCCTTGGAAGCTCTTGAAGGTCATCTTAAAGTTTGAGCAGGTCTTCCATTGAAGCATTCAACTAAAGAAGAAGACAAGGTAGGGTTCTATTTTACTTTTATATAGTCTCCATCTCTCACTTCTCTCTCCTAACCCAGTTGGATTTTCTTCTATTTTAATCCCCATCTTCTACCTCCTTTTTTTGCATGCTTGAAACAAGGGACCTCCCTGTTCATACATAGGAAGGCATTGGAGAGAATCACTGCGTCGAGAATTTTCTTTGAGTTCTCCCTAAGATGGTGTGGGTTCGACCCTCTTGGTTATGTGGTGAAACCTAACCTTGTATGTTCATGTCCTTATTGCATTATTGCTATCATAATTACACATTCAAAGAGGTTTTTAAACTTGCATTAAAGATTGTTTTCAAACTTGCATTCAAAAGAATTGTTTTCAAAGTTGTTTTAAAAGTCACACCTCTAAGATGATTCTAGTCATTTCATGATTAGAGCTATTTTAGGAAAGTATTACATTCAAAGAAATCCTAGAGTCCATATTAGGATTTCAAACCTTAGTTGTTGTCAAAATACCCCTACAATGGTTCTAGCCTTCTCATAATTAGAATCGTTTTAGAAAAGTGAGATATTTAAGAGACCTACAAAGTCTATATTCAAATCTCTTTCTAAATAGTTTTGCAAATCTACTTCCTAAAACTTTTTTTCAAAGATTGACTTTCCAAAAACTCTTTGTCTTGAAGTCCAAATCAAAACCCTAGAGTCCATGTTTAGGAAACTCTAGTTTTCTCACATAAAATTATTGATTTCTATTTTAAACAAAACCTAGATTTTTAAAACCCTTTTTTTTCTTATTATATAAAATCATAGATTTCCTGATTCAAAAGTCAAATAAATTGATAGATTTTCAAAACTAAGGTTTTCCAATTTCAAGTCAAATCAAATATTGTCCAAATGGGAAATCAAATCAAATATCTTATTTTTGGAAATAAAATCTTATCTTCTATTCTAGGTAACAGAAATTGAAACTTTCCTAATTTCAACCTTTCCTAATTTCAAAACCTTCAAAAAAAAAAAAATTCCTTTTTTTGATTGAAATCAAATCTTTTCAATTGAAGTGCATCGCATAAATCTGGTGTCTTAAGATTGCTTAAGTCCCAAGTTACCTCACACCTAGGTCAAACCTTTTCAAACTCAAATTGTCAAATTCAATCGAATCTTTCCAAATCCCGACTTTCTAAATTCCAAATACAAACCTTTCGAAAATCAAATCTTTCTGAAAATGTTAACTTTCCTAATTTGAAACTTTCCTCAAATCAAATTTAATAAAATCAAACTTTTCAATTGCATGTTTAAACCTTAGGTTGCATAAACCCTAGGAGGCCAAAGCCCTAGTTCAACCATAACCCTAAGTTAGGAAGCTTCAACCTTTTCTAAATCTTCGAATCTAAATCAAGATGATTTCAAAGTATAAGATGATTTTCAAATCTTCAAGTCTAAGTCAAGATGATTTCAAAGTTCAATTCAAACTTTCCAAAACAAGTCCAAGTTCCAAATCAAAATTCCATTTCAATTCTTCCAATCAAAGTTCAAATCAAACCCTTTTTAAGTTAAACTTTTCAAAGGCCCCAAAGTGACTTTTTAAATCAAACAAGACCACAAAGTGTCTATTTTCAATCGAACGCTAAGTCTGAACTACGACTAACCTGATTCCTAACAAAGGGATACATAGGCAATCCTCATTAGTGCGGTCATGTCGCGCCCAGATTTTTCGCACTCGAGGAATACTCACACAAGTGGGAAATATGTTGTACTCTCTTGTTAGAAGTCACCCTTCTAGAAGAATGAGTGCGACTAGGTTTGAATTGAAAACAGGTTTGAATAAAGGACTTTTGAAAAAGATTCAGAGTCGCCACCTAACTTGATTAAGGTGAGTTAGGTCACCTAAAAACTAAGAGTAATCCGAAAACTACACTTAGGGTTTTTGAAAAAACGATTTGAAAATATCCTCAAGAAAGGGTTTTTTTTTAAGAAAACAGGTTGTTTGGCAACCTTTGAAAAACATTTAGCCCGTTTTGAAAAATAACTCCTTTTGGTCTATGAAAACAGTGATCTTAGGTTCGGAGGTTGGTTACGTGTAGGGAAGACATCCTAAGATCATCACCCTACCCCGCCCTTTCGGTACCTACATGTCAATCTACCCTAGATTCACCTATGAGAGTCTTTAACTAACTATAGTTCAACCCTATTCACTTTGAAAAACAAATGTTTAAAAACTAACATGATGCATGATATGCAAGTGCAAGTTAAGAGGATTGGAAAATAGAAATTGATTTGAAAAGAAATTGATTTGATTTGAAAATAGATTTGAAGAAATAGAATTGAAATTGGAAATTTTGAAAATTTGAAAATAGAAATTTGAAAATGGAAAGTTTGAAGGTAGACGGGAATTTGAGATTTGAAAAGATTTTGGAAACCGCACCCATGAGGGTGGAATTGAAAGTTTGAAAAGCATTGTGATCGCACCTATGAAGGTTGCCTACGTGTCCCATTGGGGGAATCAGGTCAGTCGTAGTTCGGACCGGAGTCCGATTGAAAAGAGATTGATTTGAAGAGAGAGATTGGATTGGAAGAAAGAGATTGAATTGAAAATTGGATTCGATTTGAGATTAGAAGAGGAGATTGGAAAATAAAATTGAGAAGATTAGACTTTGATTTGGAAAGATTGATTTGGACTTGTTTTTAGGAAACCTAGACTTAGGAAAGAGAAGAGACTTAGAAAATATTTGACTTGACTTGAAAGGTTTAGGAAATTAGGGAAGATTGGATTTAAGAAATGTTTGAATTAGGAAAAGGTCCGATTTAGGAAAGTTTCATTTTTGGAAAGTTTGAAATTAGGAAAGTTTTAGGTTTAGGAAAGTTTTGAAATTAGGAAAGTTTCGAATTTAGAAAGTTTTCGAAATAGGAAAGGTTTGAATTAAGAAAGTTTTAGGTTTAGGAAAGTTTTGAATTTAAGAAAGTTTTGAGTTTAGAAAAACCTTAGATTTAGAAAGATTTTGAAATTTTGGAAAGTTTAGAATTTAGAAAATTTGGAAGTTTGGAAAGATTTAACTCAAGAAAGTTTCAAATTTAGAAAGTTTTGAATTTGGAAAGATTTGAAATTTAGAAAGTTTAAGATTTAGAAAGTTTTTAGAGTTTTAGTTTTAGAAAATCTTGAAATTAGGAAAGGTTTGAATTTTGGAAGAGTTTGAAAACTTAGGTTTGAAAAGTTAAGGTTTGAAAAGAAGGTAGAATTAGGAAATGGTTGAATTAGGAAAGATTTTTATGTTCAAGTTTTTGGAAACTTAGGGTTTAGGAAAGTAGAAGTTTAGGAAGGATTTGGTTTCTAAAAGAAAAGATTTGATTTTGTTTCCAAAAACGGAGGACGGAATCTAGTTTCCTAAATGGGGAGATTTGATCTGGCTTCCTAAAGGGAAGATAGAATTCGGCATGGATTTGAAAAGAGAGATTCTAGAAACCCTAGATTTGAAAAATTCTAGTTTTGACATAGAAAAAAGGTTTTGGAAACACGTATAGTTTTGATGTAGAAAACAAGAGATTTTGGAAACCTAGGTTTGGGGCAAATTTTGAAAATCAAGTTTTTGGAAAAAAAATTACGGTTTCCTAATTGTGAGTTCTAGGGTTTGGTTTGGGCTCTAAGGAAAGAGTTTTTTGGAAAACGCATTTTTGAAAACGAAGGTTTTCTAGAAGGAAATCCTAGGGAGGAGTTTTTGGAGAGTGTGTTTTTGGAAACATAGATTTTGGAAGGAAATCCTATAGAGGAAATTTCTAGAAGGAAGATTTTGAAAAAGAGAGTTTTTGGAAAGATTTTTAGGGAGCGTTTTTAGAAAGTGAATTTTTAGGAGAGAGAGTTTTGGGAAAGGAGTTGAAAAAAGGGGGTTTTGAAAAATAAATTTTAGAAGGGAGTTTTTGAAAACAAGTTTGGAGAGGAAAGCTTTAGGAAAGTATGTTGAAAAAGAGGTTTTTAGGAAGAGATTTTTAAAGAGAGAGTTTTTGGAAAGTATGAAAACGTCTCACTTTCCTAAAGCGATTCTAGCCATAAGAAGGCTAGAATCGCTTTAGGAAAGTGGTTTTGGAAAATAATAAGATTTGAAAATATAGACCAAAAAGATCTCTTTTAATGTAACACTTTCCTAAAGCAACCCTAGCCATGGAAAGGCTAGAATCACCCTAGAATTGTGGTTTTGAAAACAAGTTTTTGAAAAAGGGATTTTGATGCAATTTTGAAAACAAGTTTGAAAACGATTTGAAAAACGACTTTGAAAACGGTTTTTGGAAGATGCAAGACTATGATATGCACAATGCAATTTGGGGTCGTGAACATACAAGGTTAAGGCTTCACCACATAATCAAGGGGGCCGGACCCACGTGGTCTTTGGTTAGGCTAGAAGAAAGCCCCCGACATGGTGACTCTCCAATAGTCTAATCCTACACATGGACCGGGAGTCCCCTTGTTTCAAGCATGCAAAGAAAGGGGGGGAAAGAGATGGGGGATTAAAATAGAGAAAACCCAAGTGGGTTGGAGAGAGAAGAGAGAGGGGGGAAGTGCATAAAATTAAAGAGAAAGCCTACCGTATGTCTTCTTTATTTTGCGCACCGTGCAGTCTTCGGTCTTCGGTCTTCGTCTTGACCTTCTTCTTCAGTCTTCAAGAGTTGTCTTCATGCTTTGAATGGCAACTCTTCAAGTCTTCAAAGGATGGTTGAAGGCTAGTGTATGAGTGTATGGGGGTGTGTATGAGTGTATAGGAGTGTATAGGAGGCTAGGGTTTAATGTATGGTGGCAAGGGTTTGGAAAACCTAGGGAGGCTAGGGTTTAGGAGGTGCTCGAGCTCTATATATCGAAATATAGGATTCTTAGGTTAAGTTTGCAGACCTTTTTCACGTTGAATGAGGCTCTGTATTTGTAGAAGGAGGACAAACCTGGCGCCTGTTGCAGTGGCGCCAGGGCAAATTTTACACTGGCGCCACTAGGAGTGGCGCCAGGCCATTTTTTGGCTTGGCGCCACTAGTAGTGGCGCCAGCCAATTAGGAAAGATTTAAGGTCGGCAAGCAACGTATCTTTGACTAGATTTGGGTGCCTGTACTAGTGACTACCATGCAATTTTTAGCCTATCTTCACTAGGAGTGACTCCAGAAAGTCCGGGAATGATTTGAAGGAGCCGGGAATGACTCGGAAGGCCGGAAAGGAGCAGGAACACTTAAAATAGTGTCTTGGAGGTATTTGACTTGGAAAGTGAGGATACGGTGGGTCGGAAAGGTTGACCGGGCCTTTAGGGGCAAAACGGTCAATCGGACCGGAAAACTGTCGGGGCGAACCCGGATTATCCCGGAAAAAGACTTGGGATCTGGAAACATTATTTAGAATGTTCCTAGAGGTTGCCGGTTTGATTCCCAGAGCCGGCGTGGTCGGAAAAGGAGACCGGCCCACTAGGGGCAAAACGGTCATTTTGTACCGGGTTTGCCGGAACTGACTCGGAATGGTCCGGAAAGGTAAAGGAAGGTCGAGAACACTATAAAAAGTATTCTCGGGACATTACCGGTTTGATACCCAGAGCTAGTTGGTCGAAGAAGGAGACCGGCCCTCTAGGGGCAAAACGGTCATTTTGTACCGGGTTTGCCGGAACTGACTCGGAATGGTCCGGAAAGGTAAAGGAAGGTCGAGAACACTATAAAAAGTATTCTCGGGACATTACCGGTTTGATACCCAGAGCTGGTGTGGTCGAAGAAGGAGACCGGCCCTCTAGGGGCAAAACGGTCATTTTGTACCGGGTTTGCCGAAACTGACTCGGAATGATCCGGAAAGGTAAAGAAAGGTTGAGAACACTATAAAAAGTATTCTCGGGACATTACCGGTTTGATACCCAGAGCCGGTGTGGTTCCCGGGGCATTCGGATGCTTAGGGGCAAAATGGTCATCTTGACCGGAAAGTCTCGGAAAAGGTCCTAAGGGTAGTCTGGTCATTTTTCACCGAAGTGAGCTAACAGACACGGGTGTTGACCTAGGTTTTGAGTGTCTCCGCCACTCTACCGGTGTAAGTATTTCCGCTACTCGGACGGGGTTGAGTATTTCCGCTACTTGGACGGGGTTGATGATTTGGGAGTATTTCCGCTACTCGGACGGGGTTGAGTAGTTCCGCTACTCTAATGGGGTTGATGATTTGGGAGTATTTCCGCTACTCGGACGGGGTTGAGTATTTCCGCTACTCTAACGGGGTTAATGATTTGGGAGTATTTCTGCTACTCGGCCGGGGTTGAGTATTTTCGCTACTCTAACGGGGTTGATGATTTGGGAGTATTTTCGCTACTCGGACGGGGTTAAGTATTTTCGCTACTCTAACGGTTTTGTGAGTAGTTTTGCTACTCGGACCGTCTCGAGGAATAAACTGTCTCGAGAGTGGGATTGGAACGGGATCTTACCGTCTTCGAAGAGACGTGCCTGGATTGAAACCGTCTCGAGGAATAAACTGTCTCGAGAGTGGGATTGGAAAGGGGTCTTACCGTCTCCAAAGAGACGTGCTTGGATTGTGAGTGTTTACGCCGCTCTAACGGTTTTGTGAGTACTTCCGCTACTCTAACGGTTTTGTGAGTACTTCCGCTACTTTAACGGTTTTGTGAGTGTTTCCGCCACTCTAACGGTTTTGTGAGTGTTTCCGCCACTCTAACGGTTTTGTGAGTAGTTTTCCTACTCGGACCGTCTCGAGGAATAAACTGTCTCGAGAGAGGGATTGGAATTAGAATAAGAAAGGACAATGCCCCTAAGGGCATTTTGGTCATTTTGCCTCTATTTGGGCCTGACAGGCCCGCGAAGCGATGGAAAGACGGAATTTGGACCTAGAGGATTGGTTTCGATTGGAATATGCCCACGATGACTTGAAAACAAGTCTGGACGGAGTGTAGACTGCCGAGCGGTAAAAAATGGGGTGCTTACAGTTGCCCCTCTTTTTCTGTCTTTGCTTGTCAAAGACAGAAAACGATAAGAGTAAGAGTCCCATGTTGACCGCGAGGCTGTCTGAGGGACGGACACTGGAAATCTTCCGACAACGGGGGTCGAAAACGGATAACGGGCCAAAAGGCCTTCGAAAACGAATTTTGGTGGGAAAAAGGGCAAAACTGCCCAGAATTTAGAACCGGCGCCACTAGTAGTGGCGCCTTTGGCAGAAACCAACTGGCGCCTCTGCTAGTGGCGCCAGGCTTAAAGCTTAAAACCAGAAAATTTTTGGTTCGAACACTTACAAGATTTGAAGAGTTTTTGGGGAATCCGAGAGTCTTCAAGTGGAAATTGGCTTGAACCTTGAAGGAGCACTCCTTGGGGACCGTGGGTGATTGCCGGAAGGAGTCCATCTCGCCGGAAAAGCCGCCGGAAGTGAAGATTTCACCGGAGAACTTCCAAAAGGTGAGTTTTAAAATTTTGTTGATTTTGATGTGTAGAACTTCGTTTGAATCATGTAAACAGTGGAAATCGATGTTTTGATATGCTTTGAACACTTTGGTGATGTTGTTTTTGCATTTTGATGGTTGTTTGACTGAATTTGAGTGATTATATGTAAATGTGTGAAGGGGGTTTTCTACAGGAATAGAAAATTTGTTCCTATGAGCATGGGTATTGGGTTTTCTGGCTATGTTTTTGTGCAATGTGCCTTAGAAAAATGTGTTTGACAACCGTATGAAGTTTCGTGATTTTTTGAAAACTCGGTGAATTTTTGATTTTTTAAAAAATAGAAAAATATTTAGAAAATTAGAAGAAATTAGAAAATTCAAGAAATTGATGAAATTTTTGAAGTTTGAAATTTGAAAAAAATGTAGGAATATTTTGAAAACATTTGAGGTGATTTTGAAAAATTTCGGAAGATGTTTGAAAACCATTGATTTATTTGAAAAATAAAACATGAGTTTTGGGAATTTTGAAAAATTGAATAGTGTGCACGGGTGCCATTGTCATGTGATTGTGGCGTTGGAAGGTGCATATTTCATATTTTGTGTTGATGTCATGGGCGTTGTAGGGGCCACTTTTAAACGGGACTCTGCCGAAATTTTTAGGAATTATGGAAAGAGTTGGTTAAAATCTTAGAAATAAAATCTTTTTGAAGGGAAATGACAGAGAACCCTTGAGATGTGATTTGGAGCTGGAAAATCAAGATGTGTGAAAATTTTGTTTTTGATTTGTTATTCAAAATCCTTTATTTGTTTTGTGTTATTTGTTTGTTTTATTTTACTGTCATTTAAACTGTATGAATGGTATATTAACATCACTTACCATGGCTTACCTTTTCAGGATGGCTGACACAGGTGATGACGGTTCTGAGAGGAGGCACCGCTCGGGGAAGGCGGCCCGGACAGATTTTGCTGGCGACTCTAGTCGATCCAGAGGTAGTCGACGATCCACCGGACGATCTTCATCCAGCCAGAGCGGGCAAGGGAGTAGACTACCTGTCGACCCTTTTCCTCCGGTTGAGCAGGCTTTTGCTGAGGAGGTTGATGCCGAGGAGGAGGTACCGGGCCTTGGGGACCAGGTGACCGGCTATGGGAGAGCTTCTTCCAGGCAGAGGCAGACGGACGCTGACTTGGGGGATTTGCAGATACCGGATGTCCCACCCCTCGGGGATCTTGCCTATCACCCCAGCGTGTACTCCAGACAGCATTTGCCACCTCCGTGAGTACATACAGCTTTCCGAGGGGCTGTTCATCAGGTTTTTGTGACCATGCAGCAGGCTGCCCCATCATACCGCGCCTTCTTGGCAGAGATCGGGTTTGGCGCCTTTATGGGATTACAGGCTAACCGCCTGAACCGGCATTTGGTACTGGCACTTGTCGAGAGGTGGTTTGGGGAGACTGGGACCTTTCATTTTGTCGGCTTCAAGTTAGGCCCCACTCCTTTAGATTGGGAGATTATTACAGGACTCTCCTTTGTCGGCCGACGGATCACCCTGCACTCGGTCAGCAGGGACGAGGCCTGCTTGCTGTTGGATTTACCTCAGCCTGAGCGTTCTACCTTCCCAGTCTCTTGGATTAGTCAGGGTGAGCGTACTTTTGCTACCGAGCCATCGCCTACCCGGCGGGACATCATGAGACGGCGACTTGTCTTGTACATCATCTGTAGCTGCTTCTGCAACAACAACAAGTCACTCATGCCGTGTCATTTGGTGAGTATAGTAGCCGATCTGGGAACTTTGTCTGAGTTGGACTGGGGGTCCTTTTCTTTTGGCTGCTTTCTTCGATCGATGCGGGTTCGGACTTCTTCTCGCTGGGGCAGCATGACTAGCTTTTGGCCCTTCCTTGTTTGGTGGAGTTACGAGTACCTACCAGTGCGTCGCCCCGCAGTTGTTGAGGATGATCTCTATCATCGCGCTTTGAGGTGGGCTCATGACCGGGTAGCCCAGCGATCAGAGATTATTGACTTCGTGACGCTCCGGGCTAACCTGGAGCTGATTGAGGCGAGGGATGTAACCTGGCGGCCCTTCATTGGGTCAGTCCATTACGAGACAGTCCGGTACCTGGTCCCGTTGTCCTTATCGAGAGCTGCTTTTCTCAGTGATGACACCTGGGAGTCCTATCTTGGAGAGCGGCATTGGTGGCAGTTTCATGAAGAGTTTCGATTAGCAGGAGCTCCGCTAGAGTATATGTTTGGAGCCCTGGTGGCGGGAGTGCCCATTCCTTATCAGGAGTGTCATCCGGATGTTGAGTTCTTGCTTCCTCCGGATACGGATTATGCCGCGCACTTCGGGGCCCATTCGGTTGGTGCCTTCCCCCGGTTTGAGGTAGTTGTTGGCGGGTACACTGTTGGCTAGGAGGTGGTTGACCTATGGCGCCAGGCTGGAGGATATGCGCCCCAGGCCGAGTTCACTGCTGTGAGAGATCAGAGAGATCGGTACCAGATGGAGCGGGACCAGTACCAGGCCGAGGTAGCTTCCCTGACGGCTTGGTTATCTCAGATGGGTGGTGGGGGGGTAAGTTATTCTCTCTTTGCTCCTTATTGCTCTGCCGTTGCTTAACTCCTTTTGCTTACAGCTGATTTTGGTTTTATCTCCCCTGCAGGATGGCTGTGCTTTGAGTAGTTACCCCCCTCCTCCGATGCCGGGTTTTGGGGATTTTGATCCAGATGATATTGACTTCGACCTGTGAGAGATGCCCCTTGTAGAGATTCTAATTCCTCTTTTGCCCCTGGTTCCTGAGATGTATTGATGTTAGACAGTTTTATTTTGCATAGTTTTTTATAAGGATGGATGTTTATGGTATTTAGATGCACAGATAGACATATACATATGATCAGAGGTATGTGATGTATGATGATGTTAGATGTTTATTACATGAGTTGATATTGGTGATTTCTATTTCTATAGGGAGTTATGTCCTATATATGCAAAGCTCATGCTGATTTTTTTTTTTATTTATTTTATATATGCACAAGTTAGAAATATGTTAATAGAATGACACAGGGTGCTGTTAGACTTGTAGCCTTGAGAATGGTAACTCCCTCTTCTTCGGGGGTTTAGCCTCTCTTCTAGCTCAACCTTACCTCGATGGGATGATAGCATTTCGTACTCTACTCAACCTCTTGATCGCCCCCAACTCTTTTGTCTTAGGGTTAGTGTATAGGGTTATTGGGCTGAGACTCTCGACTCTCGGGGTCTTAGCAACAACTTACCTAACCTTTGGCAGAGCGATAAGTGGCCAGTCATTTCAATCCAAGAAGGCTTTGTTTAGGACCGTAATGTAGGCTAGGTTATGGGGTTTTAGAAACAACGGGATATGTAGGCTCAAATTCAATGTTGTTTTCAGCAGGGTTTAGATCCAAACTGTCCTTAACCGTTTTTCAGTAGGATTAGCATCCATTTTTTTTTTTTTTTAAGCTTTGGCAGCGTATCTAACTCATTTAGATCAAGCAATCTTTTTTCAATCAGAGGGGACTTTAATAGGGTTGTAATGTAGGCCATGGTTTCGGGGTTTTGCAAGAAAAGGTAAAGGTTCAAACCTATTGTACCTACTGGGTTTCCTTGTAACCTAGGATCACCTTTAAATTTCCTTCTTGCTTTTGGCCATATATTTCTCAGGGTAAAAATAACCTCTTTCTTTCACCCTTTCCATGTACTTCTTGAGATAAACATGATTTTCTTTTCTGTGCCTTTGAAGTTAACTCAATCACGATTTTCTTCAGGCCTTTTTTTTAGAATCATGGTTTTCTTTTTTTTTTTTTTTTTGGCCTCTTGCCCCTTGGCAACTCCTTTCTTTTGCTTTTACTTTCTATTTCTTTTCTTTTCTTTTATGAAACGAAACAATTCTTTAACCCTTTCCCCTTAAATCTTTTCCTTGGAAGTTCAATATACCCAGTGTGGGCAGTGATCCCTAGGTTGGGGTTTTGTTAAGAATGGATAAGTGGCTCAACGGATTTGGCAAGGGGTTGCTTTTGACTGTATGGGGAATGAAATGAGGGCCTCTCTTCACTTTGAATTAAATTGCTTGATCCATAGAGTTTTTCAACACTATCCTAGCATGATTGAGGTGGACACCACTCCTAGAGTTCTCAACTATTGTCTGCCCCAGTGTGGGGAGGACAGTCTTGGATCAGGGTGGACAAAGAAAATTTTCGCTTTTCGCGATGCTCTAGGGGTTAAGCAAAGGGAATATGAGCACATTTAGTTATTTATTCAGTTATTTATTCTTTATATGTGGGGGAATGAAAGATGGCTTCTTTTCATTTTGATAAACTGGCCACACATCACTTAACCTCAGAGTCTTGCAAGTGCTGCCTTTGGGTAGTATCCTCACTCATCCTTATTCTCTCTCTCTGTGGAAGGCTGATCATTTGGCGAGTGGTCAACTCATGCTATCATCCCTTCAAGTTGGGTCATTCCATAAGATAAACCCCGCCCCTTGCGTAGAAAGTAGTCACTATTCCCAGGGAAGACAAGACAATAACAATGGAATAAAAGACTGTTATTTGATTATTATTATTATTTTCACAAAAAGCATAAGGTTCTTAGGCAATAAGAAAATGTAAACATTAATTTAAAGACAAGAAGTAAAAGGGATAGAAAGAAAGTGGATGAAACCACCCCTCTCTTGTATGCTTGTGCAAGAAACCCATTTTTAGTACGGCTTTGGGCCTGTGCCCTCGTCTGCATTCCATCCACGGTTGAGATTTTCAGCTAAGGCAGGATAGGTAGATGCTTCTCCCGGAGTTCCAAGTGAGTTGGTGGTGATGATGTAATTGTCAGCTTTCTTGATTGTCTGGCCTTCATTTGTTTGCTCCGGAGTTTCTCTAACAAACCACTCGGGCGATTCGTATTCGTCCAGCTCGATAGGTCGTGCCCGGGGCTTTCTGCTCTGGCCTCCAATTGGGGCTCGACGCTCCTCAGGTGTACACAATGGGGAATTCTTATTACGGAGTTTGGACAGCTCCTCATCAATTTTCTTCATAGACTCGTATGCAAGTTTGTCTTCGGGGTCGGCATCTCATCAGGGTTATATCGTGACCAGGCATCTTCGCATTCCATTTCCTTTCCGTCCTTGTAATATGTCTCTTGGCATGCAACAAAACAAACCTTGTTGTTACCAAACTTTGTAATGATGTTGACAGCATGGTCCAGTGGAGGGTTTGTAGAGCTGTTTGGAGAAGGATTTGCCGGTCGTATCCCAATGATCTTATTATCTATCAAGTCTTGAATCTTATGCTTGAGGGCCAAACAATCTTTAGTATCGTGTCCTTAGCTATCCGAATGATACTTATAGCTTGCTGCAGATTTGAAGTAATGAGGCGGAGGATTGGGCTGGGGTCGAGCAGGTATAGGTTTCAGGTAGCCAGCTGCTAAGAGGCCAAAATAGACCGTGGTCTGTGAACACGCGAGTTTTGTAAATGTCCGCTTCTTCCCACTTGTTCGCCTTGTCCGAGGAGGTATTGCAGATGTTTTTGATGATTGGGGACCATGTTTCAGTGAGGTCGCAGCTGGGTTGATGGTTCAGGAATTGAAAGGGCTTCGGGTTTTATATTTCAGAACGGGACCATTCTCGGTGGCAGGGCCAAAAGGGTCGGGATGATATCCGAAGGGAAGGTCATATAATCCTTGTGTTTGGTTAAGGGTTGGTTTGGAAGGCATTCGAGCAAGGCCCTCGGCTCGGGGAGGTCATTGGGAAGCAATGGTGGCGGCATAGTCATGATCTTCCTTCTTCGTCCTTTTTCGTCCATCATGGGTTTGGGCCCGCAAGGACTCTACTTGCTCTCGGGTTGTGTGAGATAAGAGTGAGGAAAGCATGCCTTCCATTTCGGTCATTTTATGCTTGACTCCTCTTGTCTCTGCTAGTAACTGAGTTAACGTATCAAGAGTAAGCAATTCCATGCTTGTAAGATCGGGGAACGAGGGAAGGTACCTAAAACCAACAAAAAGGGAAGAGTCAGTGTTTGACCTTGACAAGTCTTTACGCAATGCATGCTCTAAGGTGCCCCCCCCCCCCCCTTTTAAAGGGGGAAACTAAACATGATATATTGGCTCACTTTTGGAGATAGGGGGTTTGCCCCTGTATGCAGACACTTTACTGTCAGGTGGGAACCTTCAGCCATTCATGCATTCATTAATAAAAATAAAGAAGTACATTAAATTCTGGGTTTGAAATACAAAGGAATTGAAATACATTTTAATAGGGGGAGGGGGAACATTTTCCTTTGGACTTCCACCTATCTAATTTTACAAAGGGAAACCCTAAACTACTCTTGAGTCTTCGGATTCGCCTTCCTTGAATCTGATGTTGAGGAGGTCGCTGAGAGACCTTGTTGATTGATTGCCCCTTGTCTTCTTGGCAACCCTATCTCCGTGAGCATAGAGGGATTAGGGCCCCTCTTATGGAATGAATTGAGATGCATGCAATGAGTCCTTAGGGTTACGCGGGAACCCTTAGGGTTTGGATAGGTTTAATGCAAGGGAGAGTAACGTTGGTGTCACTTTCAATGGGTTGATCATATGCATGAGAATGCAGTGACTTGAGTTACTTGGAACTCTTGTCTTGACATGGGATATTGAATGCATGAACATGAATATGCAAAAAGTATAAAGAGAAAAGGTACAAGTGAAGTAAACATGCATGCATGAACAGTTAGATAGGCATTATAACAGTATAAACACAAGCATTATAACAGCAGGAATAAACAGGTATAAATGAAAGTAAGAGCAGTCGCCCTTTCCTCTGTGATTTTGAAAACGGTCCTCGTGTCCTAAATCCGGCAGAGGTTCGACTATGCATGGTGTCTATATGAGTATGAGGTTGAGGGTTGACTAATGCGTCCTAAAAAGGCTCGGTCCCCGAATCTTCAAACCTAGGCCCACTCCCCGAGGTGGTGCCATGATCGGTTGGTGATCCGAGCGGGGGAACCATCAAGACGCCGTAGGCGAAGAAACTGACACAGCATCTTGCCCACAACCAATATACCGTTCCCCCTTTCTAACTAGAAAGGACATATCAGGGTATGCAAGTATGCAGAATGCAAGTGCACATGCAGTGTGTGTGTGATTTTTAAAAGTGGAGGAAAGGGCCCAACAACTCCCATTCATCCTGTACATCACATTCATGCAAAGCAGTTAATAAAATTTAAACATAAAGCGCACCTACAAAACAAAGATGCAAGTGTCAGTATGTGGATGACAAACATAATACAAGATAATATGAATAAATGCATGCCCTTTTTTTTTTTAAAATAATTTTGAAAAATTGGTTTTGAAAATTTAAAGTGAATAGGATTGAACCAAGTTAATTGAAGACTCTACATAGGTAAAGGGTAAAGAGACATGACTAACGGCCTAACCCTCTAAGTCTCCCCAGCGAAGTCGCCAGCTGTCGCGCCCAGATTTTTCGCACTCGAGGAATACTCACACAAGTGGGAAAAATGCTGTACTTTCTCGTTAGAACTCACCCTCCTAGAAGAATGAGTGCGACTAGGTTTGAATAAAGGGCTTTTGAAAAAGATTCAGAGTCGCCACCTAACTTGATTAAGGTGAGTTAGGTCACCTAAAAACTAAGAGTAATCCGAAAACTACACTTAGGGTTTTTGAAAAAACGATTTGAAAATATCCTCAAGAGAGGGTTTTTTTAAGAAAATAGGTTGTTTGGCAACCTTTGGAAAACATTTAGCCCTTTTTGAAAAATAACTCTTTTTGGTCTATGAAAACAGTGATCTTAGGTTCGGAGGTTGGTTACGTGTAGGGAAGACATTCTAAGATCATCACCCTACCCCGCCCTTTCAATACCTACATGTCAATCTACCCTAGATTCACCTATGAGAGTTTTTAACTAACTATAGTTCAACCCTATTCACTTTGAAAAACAAATGTTTAAAAACTAACATGATGCATGATATGCAAGTGCAAGTTAAGAGGATTGGAAAATAGAAATTGATTTGATTTGAAAATAGATTTGAAGAAATAGAATTGAAATTGGAAATTTTGAAAATTTGAAATTAGAAATTTGAAAATGGAAAGTTTGAAAGTAGACGGGAATTTGAGATTTGAAAAGATTTTGGAAACCGCACCCATGAGGGTGGAATTGAAAGTTTAAAAAGTATTGTGACCGCACCTATGAAGGTTGCCTACGTATCCCTTTAGGGGAATCAGGTCAGTCGTAGTTCGGACCGGAGTCCGATTGAAAGAGATTTGATTGGAAGAAAGAGATTGAATTGAAAATTGGATTCGATTTGAGATTAGAAGAGGAGATTGGAAATTGAAATTGAGAAGATTAGACTTTGATTTGGAAAGATTGATTTGGACTTGTTTTTAGGAAACCTAGACTTAGGAAAGAGAAGTGACTTAGAAAATATTTGACTTGACTTGAAAGGTTTAGGAAATTAGGGAAGATTGGATTTAGGAAATGTTTGAATTAGGAAAAGGTCTGATTTAGGAAAGTTTCATTTTTGGAAAGTTTGAAATTAGGAAAGTTTTATGTTTAGGAAAGTTTTGAAATTAGGAAAGTTTCGAATTTAGAAAGTTTTCGAAATAGGAAAGGTTTGAATTAAGAAAGTTTTAGGTTTAGGAAAGTTTTGAATTTAAGAAAGTTTTGAGTTTAGAAAAACCTTAGATTTAGAAAGATTTTGAAATTTTGAAAAGTTTAGAATTTAGAAAATTTGGAAGTTTGGAAAGATTTAACTTAAGAAAGTTTCAAATTTAGAAAGTTTTGAATTTGGAAAGATTTGAAATTTAGAAAGTTTAAGATTTAGAAAGTTTTTAGAGTTTTAGTTTTAGAAAATCTTGAAATTAGGAAAGGTTTGAGTTTAGGAAGAGTTTGAAAACTTAGGTTTGAAAAGTTAAGGTTTGAAAAGAAGGTAGAATTAGGAAATGGTTGAATTAGGAAAGATTTTTATGTTCAAGTTTTTGGAAACTTAGGGTTTAGGAAAGTAGAAGTTTAGGAAGGATTGGAATTAGGAAAGATTTGGATTTGGGAAGGGATGGGATTTGGTTTCTAAAAGAAAAGATTTGATTTTGTTTCCAAAAACAGAGGACGGAATCTAGTTTCCTAAATGGGGAGATTTGATCTGGCTTCCTAAAGGGAAGATAGAATTCAGCATGGATTTGGAAAGAGAGATTCTAGAAACCCTAGATTTGAAAAATTCTAGTTTTGACGTAGAAAAAAGGTTTTGGAAACACGTATAGTTTTGATGTATAAAACGAGAGATTTTGGAAACCTAGGTTTGGGGCAAATTTTGAAAATCATGTTTTTGGAAAGAAAATTAGGGTTTCCTAATTGTGAGTTCTAGGGTTTGGTTTGGGCTCCAAGGAAAGCGTTTTCTGAAAAACGCGTTTTTAGAAACGAAGGTTTTCTAGAAGGGAATCCTAGGGACAAGTTTTTGGAAAGTGTGTTTTTGGAAACATAGATTTTGGAAGGAAATCCTATAGAGGAAATTTCCAGAAGGAAGATTTTGAAAAAAAGAGTTTTTGGAAAGATTTTTAGGGAGCGTTTTTAGAAAGTGAATTTTTAGGAGAGAGAGTTTTGGGAAAGGAGTTGAAAAAAGGGGGTTTTGAAAAATAAATTTTAGAAAGGAGTTTTTGAAAACAATTTTGGAGAGGAAAGCTTTAGGAAAGTATGTTGCAAAAGAGGTTTTTAGGAAGAGATTTTTAAAGAGAGAGTTTTTGGAAAGTATGAAAACATGTCACTTTCCTAAAGCGATTCTAGCCATAAGAAGGCTAGAACCACTTTAAGCAAGTGGTTTTGGAAAACAATAAGATTTGAAAATATAGACCAAAAAGGTCCCTTTTAATGTAACACTTTCCTAAAGCAACCCTAGCCATGGAAAGGCTAGAATCACCCTAGAATTGTGGTTTTGAAAACAAGTTTTTGAAAAAGGGATTTTGATGCAATTTTGAAAACAAGTTTGAAAACGATTTGATGATTTGGGAGTATTTCCGCTACTCGGACGGGGTTGAGTATTTCCGCTACTCTAACGGTTTTGTGAGTTGTTTTGCTACTCGGACCGTCTCGAGGAATAAACTGTCTCGAGAGAGGGATTGGAAAGGGGTCTTACCGTCTCCGAAGAGACGTGCCTGGATTGAAACCGTCTCGAGGAATAAACTGTCTCGAGAGTGGGATTGGAAAGGGGTCTTACCGTCTCCGAAGAGACGTGCCTGGATTGAAATCGTCTCGAGGAATAAACTGTCTCGAGAGTGGGATTGGAAAGGGGTCTTACCGTCTCCGAAGAGACGTGCCTGGATTGTGAGTGTTTACGCCGCTCTAACAGTTTTGTGAGTACTTCCGCTACTCTAACGGTTTTGTCAGTACTTCCGCTACTCTAACGGTTTTGTGAGTGTTTCCGCCACTCTAACGGTTTTGTGAGTGTTTCCGCCACTCTAATGGTTTTGTGAGTAGTTTTGCTACTCGGACCGGTTTTGTGAGTGTTTCCGCCACTCTAATGGTTTTGTGAGTAGTTTTGCTACTCGGACCGTCTCGAGGAATAAACTGTCTCGAGAGAGGGATTGGAATTGGAATAAGAAAGGACAATGCCCCTAAGGGCATTTTGGTCATTTTGCCTCTATTTGGGCCTCACAGGCTCGCGAAGCGATGGAAAGACGGAATTTGGACCTAGAGGATTGGTTTCGATTGGAATATGCCCACGATGACTTGAAAACAAGTCTAGACGGAGTGTAGTCTGCCGAGCGGTCAAAAATGGGGTGCTTACAGGTCACAACCTTTTTTAAATTCCAATTCCCTAGTTTGGCTATGAATCTTTCTTAGGAGCAATGGTGTCTCTTTATGGTGTGATCTCTGTGAAAGCAAAAGAAAGACAAAAAAAGTAAGGACACAAGTCATGAGTTAGTTTTTTATATTTGGAAAGCTTTATGCAATGCAAGTCTTAGGGGTGTCCCTTCTGTGAGAGAGAGACTAAACATGATGTATTTGGCTCACTTTCTTAGAGATAGGGCGTCTGCCCCTGTATGCATATATCTTACCGCCAAGTGGGAATATATATTCATTCATTCATTCATTCATAAAAAATAAAGAGGTACATTGAACTTTTAAGTTTAAATACAATGGAATCCAAATACATTTTAATAGGGGAAGGGGAAAATTTTCCTTTGGACTTCCAGCTATCTACTTTTACATTTGAGATCCTAAACTACTCTTGAGTCTTCAAATTTTCCTTCCTCGAGTTTGATGTTAAGGAGGTCGTTGGGAAACCTTGTTGTTTGATTGCGTGCCATGAGTCCTTAGGGTTATGTGGGAACCCTTAGGATTTTGATAGGTTTAATGCAAGGAAGAGTGAACTTAGGGACACTCTCTTTGGGTTAATCATATGCATGAAGATGCAGTGACTTGAGTTACTTTGGAACTCTTGTCTTGACATGGAATATTGAATGCATGAACATGTATGCATAGAGTAGAGAGAGAGAATCCTATTGTAAAGTAAATATGTATGCATGAGCATTTATACAAGCTTTATAATAGCAGGAATTGACAAGAATAAAGAAAAGAAAAGTAAAGCAGTCGCCCTTTCCTCTATAGTTTTAAAATTGACACGCGTGTCTTAAATCCGGCGGACGTTCGGCTATGCGAGGTTTCTACATGAGCATAAGGTTGAGGGTTTACTAATTCTTCATAAGAAGACTCAATTCCTAGATCTTCAAACCTAGACCCATTCCATGAGGTGGTGCCATTATAGGTTGGTGATCCGAGTTGGGGAATCATAAAGAGGTCGTAGGCTAAGAAATTAACACAGCATCCGCCGACAACCAATATACCGTTCCCCTTTCTAACTAGAAGGGTCATAATAAGGTAAAGAATGCAAGTATGCAAATGCAAGTGCACGTGCAATGTGTTTGTGAAATTTGAAAAATAGGGAAAAATGTCCAACAACTCCCATCCATCCTATTCATTCATGACATACATGGTAGTTAATATGACATAAAATAAAAATGTGAACAAAGGTCCACCTACAAAAATAAAGATGCAAAAAATCAGTACTTGAATGACAAATTTAATGCAAGATTGAATAATTGAGTATGAATAGAATCCAAGTGATGGTATGTTTTCGAAAACAGCTTTGAAAAGGTTGATTTTGAAAGTTTGAAGTGGATAAAGTTGGATAAGTTAACTGAAGACCCTAGATGAGTGAAGGGTGAAAAGATATGATATTGGCCTAACCCTCTAAGCGTCCCCAGCAGAGTTGCCAGCTGTCGGGCCTCAATTTTTCGCACTTGAGAAAACACAAGTCAGAAAAACACGGTACTCTCTCGTTAGAACTCATCCTCTTAGAAGGACGAGTACGACTAGGTTTGAACTAGAAATTGATTTGATTAAGGGCTTTTGGAAAAAGTTTTGGAGTTGCCTCCTAACTTTGTTATGGTGAGTTAGGTCACTTAAAACTAAGTACAATCCAAAGATTAAACTTAAAGTTTTTGAAAAGGTTCTAGAAAACTTCCTTAAGAGAGAGTTTTTTGAGAAACAGGTTATTTGGCAACCTTTAAAAAGATTTAAGCTCCTTTTTTGAAAATAACTCCATTTTAGTGTTTGAAAACATTGTTTCTAGATTCAAAGGTTGGTTACGTATAGGGAAGATGCACTAGACTATCATTCTATCCTACTCTTATGGTACCTACATGTCTATTTAGCCTAGGTTCACTCAATTAGAATCTTTGATTATTCAATGTCTAACTACCCACTTTGAAAGAGAATTTTAGAAAGAAGTTTGATATGATGCATAACATACAAGTGCAAGAAAAGATATGATTTTGGAAATAGATTTGAAAAGAGAATTTGAAACTTGAAAAAGATTCTGGAATTGGAAATTTGAAAAAGGTTATGAAATTGAAAATTTAAAAAAAGTTTGTGGAATAGAAAACTTTAAAAAGGTTGTGAAATTAGAAACTTGAAAAAGATTATGACCGCACCTATGGGAGTTGCCTACGTATCCGTTGGTTGGGAATTAGGTTAGTCGTAGTTTGGGCTCGAGGTCTGATTGAAAATAAACACTTTGAGGTTTTGAAAAGTTTAGCTTGAAAAGGTTTGATTTCAACTTTGGATAGAAGATTTGAAATTTAAATTTGATTTCAAATTGATTTTGATTTGAAAAGATCGAACTTTGAACAACTTAGACTTGATTTGGGAAAGATTGAGTTGAACCTTGAAAACATCTTGACTTAGATTGAAGTTTGAAAATCATCTTGGTTTAGAAAAGAGTCTTATAAAAGTCATTGAAAGGAGTTGAAGCTTCCTAATTTTAAGGTTAGGGTTGAACTAGGGCTTAGTCCTCCTAGGGTTTAGGTAACCTAGGACTTAGGTAACCTAGGGTTGAAACATAGACTAGAAATAGAAATGTTTGATTTAGACTTGAAAATTTTAATTTTAGAAAACTTAAAATTAGAAAAGATGAGATTTAGAAAAGATTGGAAAAGATTTAATTTGATTTAGAAACACTTGACTTGGAATGGTTGGAAAAGATTTGACTTGAATATTTGATTTGAAAATTTTAGAAAGTTAGGGTTTAGGAAAGATTGGATTTTGAAAAGCTTTGAATTAGGAAAGTTTCAAAATAGGAAAGTGTCAGCTTAATAAGTTTGATTTTAGGAAAGTTTCTTTTCAGGAAAGTTTTCAAATTAGGAAAGAGTTGATTTTGAAAAGGTTTGAATTTGGAAAGTTTTGAATCTTGAAAATAAGATTTAGAAGTTTGAAATTAGGAAACTTTTAGAATTTGGAAAGATTTGATAAGTTGAATTTGAAAAGTTGAGATTTAGGAAGACTTGAAAGTTTTGAAATTAAGAAAGATTTCAAAGCTTGAAATTTAGAAAAACTTTGATAGTCTGAAATTAGGAAAGGTTTGAAAGTTTGAAATTGGGAAATATTTGAATGTTTGAAATTAGGAAAGATTTGATCTTTATTGCCTAAAATAGAAGATGGATTTTATTTTCAAAAATAGATGATTTGATTTTGTTTCCAAAATTGGAGGATTTGATTTGGTTTTCCAAATTGGAAGATTTGATTTGACATGGAGTTGGAAAGGTTGAGTCTTGAATTTGGAAATCAATGATTTGGTGTAGAAAAAGAGGTTTTGAAAATTTATGATTTGAAGAAAAATAGGAAGTTATGATTTTAAGAAAGGAACTATAGTTTCCCAATCATGGATTCTAGAGTTTGACTTGGACTCTAAGACAAAGAGATTTTGAAAAGTAGATTATTAAAAAGAGTTTTTAGGAAGTAGTTTTGAAAAACAATTTAGAAAGATATTTGAATATGTACTGTTACAAGTCTCTTGAATATCTCACTTTCCTAAAATGATTCTAACCATGAAAAGATTAGAACCATTCTAGGGTTGTGATTTTGAAAACAAAATAAAGTTTGAAATATGGACCATAATGACCACATTGAATATCATACTTTCCTAAAACAACCCTAACCATGAAATGACTAGAATCATCTTAAAATTATGGTTTTGAATAAAAAACAATTTAGGGTTTACACTCAAGATTTGGACCTTGATAGTCACATTGAATATAATATTTTCCTAACACAACTCTAACCATAGAATGGTTAGAATCACTCTAGGAATGTGATTTTGAAAACAAATTTGAAAGAGAATGATTTTGAATGCAAGTTTTGAAATAGAACTTTAATACAAGTTTGAAAATAATTTTGAAAGTAATTTTGAATGGATGTATGAATATGACATGCACAATGCGATAGGGTCATGAACATACAAGGCTAGGCTTCACTATATAATCAAGGGGGTCGAACCCACACTATCAAAGGTTGAATTAGAAGAAAGCCCCAGCACGGTGACCTTCAACAGTCCTTTCTAAGCATGAACTGGGGCGTCCCTTGTTTCAAGCATGCAAGAAAAGGAGATAGAAAATGGGGATTAAAATAGAAGAAAACGTAAGTGGGTTAGGAAGGAGAAGAGAGAAAGGGGATTACATAAAAATAAATAGAAAACTAACATTGTATTCTTCGTGCTTTGATTACTTGGTTTGCTTTGCTTTACTTGAACCTTGAGAGCTTTGAAGTTACAACACTTGAGTTTTTAATATATGCTTTGGAGGCTTGTGTGTGAGTGTTTAAGGTGTATAGAGACTAGGGTTTGAGTGTATGGTGGCTAGGGCTTGAAGAGGCTTGAGAGAATTAGGATTTGGATAGACTTCGAGCTCTCATTTTAGAGAGACAGAGTTTTTGGATTGAATTTTTGGACCCTTTTTACGCAGGGAGAGGGTCTGTATTTATAGGCAACTAAAATGACCTAGGCACCTTTTGCAGTGGTGCCAGGGTAAAAATTCCATTAGGGCCACTCCTAGTGGCACTAGCCATTTAGGAAAGTTTTAAGGTAGCAAGAAATATATCTTTCGACCCTTGGGATTCAAGGCAAAAGATTTGGGCGCTTGTCCTAGTGACTACCATGCAAATTTTGGCTTGGCTCCATTAGGAATGACTCGAAAAAGTACGGGAATGATCCGAAAGATTCCGAGTAACTACAATTGGTCGGGAATGGACGGGAACCCTCAGAGAGAGTGCCCTAGAGATAACTTGCTTGAGCAACAATGATAGAATAGTTAAAAAGGTTGACCGACTTGCCAGGGGTAAAAGAGTCAATTGAACCAAGAATTGACTCGGGGTTCCCCGTGAGAAGGCTTGAAGGTTGGAAATACTATTGAGAGTGTTCTGAGGGGTTGCCGGTTTGATACCTAGAGCCGGTTGTCGCGCCCAGATTTTTCGCACTCGAGGAATACTCACCCAAGCGGGAAAAATGCTGTACTCTCTCGTTAGAACTCACCCTCCTAGAAGAATGAGTGCGACTAAGTTTGAATTGAAAATTGATTTTGAATAAAGGGCTTTTGAAAAACATTTAGAGTCGCCACCTAACTTGATTAAGGTGAGTTAGGTCACCTAAAAACTAAGCATAATCCGAAGACTACACTTAGGGTTTTGGAAAACGATTTTGAAAAACATCTCCTCAAGAGAGGGTTTTTAAGGAAGACGGGTTGTTTGGCAACCTTTGGAAAACATTTAGCCCTTTTTTAGAAAAATAACTCTGTTTGGTGTTTGAAATTAGTGATCTAGGTTCGGAGGTTGGTTACGTGTAGGGAAGACGCACTAAGCTATCACCCTACCCCGCCCTTTCGATACCTACATGTCAATCTACCCTAGATTCATCTATGCGAGTCTTTAATTAACAAATGTTCAACCCTATCCACTTTGAAAAACAATGTTTGAAAACTAACATGATGCATGATATGCAAGTGCAAAATAAGAGAATTGAAAAATAGATTTGGAAAGAGATTGATTTGATTTGAAAATAAATTTAAAGAGATGGAATTGAAATTGGAAAGTTTGAAAATTTGGAAATAGAAATTTGAAAATAGAAAATTTGAAATTGAAAAATTGGAATTTGAGATTTGAAAAGATTTTTGAAACCGCACCCATGAGGGTGGAATTGAAAGTTTGAAAAGTATTGTGATCGCACCTATGAAGGTTGCCTACGTATCCCTTTGGGGGAATCAGGTCAGTCGTAGTTCGGACCGGAGTCCGATTGAAAATAGAAGGTTGGATTGAAGAAGGAAATTGAATTGGAAATTGAATTGGATTTGAAATTAGAAGAGGAGATTGGAAATTGGAAATTGAGGACTTTGATTTGAAAAGATAGATTTGGACTTGTTTTGGAATAAGAAGGTTTAAGAAAACCTAGACTTAGGAAAGATTTGACTTGGCTTGGAAGATTTGGAAAGATTGGATTTTAGGAGATGTTCAAATTAGGAAAGGTCCGATTTAGGAAAGTTTCGAATTAGGAAAGTTTTATTTTTGGAAAGTTTTCGAATTAGGAAAGTTTTGAATTTAAGAAAGTTTTGAAAATCGGAAAGTTTTGAATTTAGAAATGTTTTGAAAAAGGGAAGTTTTGAATTTGGAAAGTTTTGAAAACAAGGAAGTTTTGAAAATAAGAAAGTTCCGTTTTAAGAAAGGTTTTAAAAAGAAAAGTTTTTAGTTTAGAAAATGTTTGAATTAAGAAAGTTTTGAGTTTAGAAAAGTCTTAGATTTGAAAAGATTTTGAAGTTTTGGAAAGTTTAGAATTTAAAAAGTTTGGAAGTTTAAGAAAATTTATCTTAAGAAAGTTTTGAATTTAGGAAACTTTGAATTTAGAAAAATTTGAAATTTAGAAAGTTTAGGATTTAGAAAGTTTTAGAGTTTTAGAAAATCTTGAAATTAGGAAAGGTTTGAGTTTAAGAAAGGTTTGAAAGCTTGGATTTGAAAAAGATTTTGGAAAGGGGTAGAATTAGGAAAGGGTTGAACTAGGAAACATTTGAAAGTTGAGTTTTAAAGTTTAGGAAAGATTTTTATGTTCAAGTTTAAGATTTAGGAAAACGGAAGTTTAGGAAGGATTCGAATTAAGAAAGGGTTGGATTTTGAAATTTAAGGAAAGATTTAAAATTTAGGTTTAGGAAACTTATGGTTTAGGAAGGCAGGAAATTAGGAAGAAGTTGAATTAGGAAAGGTTTGGGATTTGTTTCCAAAAACGGAGGATTGGATTTAGTTTCTTAAACGGGGAGATTGGATTTGGTTTCTTAAAGGGAAGATTTGATTTGACAAGGATTTGGAAAGGGAGATTCTAGAAATCCTAGTTTTGAAAAATTGTGGTTTTGACGTAGAAAAGAGGTTTTGAAAACATGTATAGTTTTGATGTAGAAAACAAAAGATTTTGGAAACCTAGGTTTGGGGCAAAGTTTGAAAATCATGTTTTTGGAAAGAAAATTAGGGTTTCTTAATTGTGGGCTCTAAGACTTGACTTGGGCTCTAAAAAAAGAGTTTTTGGAAAGCGTGTTCTTAGAAACGTAGATTTTCTAGAAGGGAATCCTAGGAAGGAGTTTTTGGAAAGTGTGTTTTTGGAAACATAGATTTTGGGAGGAAAAATCCTAGAGGGGAGTTTCTAGAAGGAAGATTTAGAAAGGTTTTTGAAGAGAGTTTTTAGGAAGGTGAATCTAGGGAGTATTTTTAGAAAGTGAATTTTGAGGAAAAGATTTTGGAGAGGAGTTGAAAAAGAGAGTTTTGAAAAACAGATTTTTGAAGGGAGTTTTTGAAAATCATTTTGGAGAGAAGAGCTTTAGGAAAGTATGTTGGAAAAGAGATTTTTAGGAAGAGATTTTTAAAGAGAGTTTTTAGAAGGTGTAAAAACATCTCACTTTCCTAAAGTAATTCTAATCATAAGAAGGCTAGAACCACTTTAGGAAAGCGGTTTTGAAAACAACAAGATTTGAAAATATAGACCAAAAGGTCACTTTTAATGTAACACTTTCCTAAAGCAACCCTAGCCATGGAAAGGCTAGAATCACCCTAGGATTGTGATTTTGAAAACATGTTTTTGAAAAAGAGCTTTTGATGCAATTTTGAAAACAAGTTTGAAAACGATTTTTGAAAACAACTTTTTGAAAACGAATTTTGGAAGATGCAAGACTATGATATGCATAATGCAATTTGGGGTCGTGAACATACAAGGTTAAGGCTTCACCACATAATCAAGGGGGCCGGACCCACGTGGTCTTTGGTTAGACTAGAAGAAAGCCCCCGATACGGTGACTCTCCAATAGTCCAATCCTACACATGGACCGGGAATCCCCTTATTTCAAGCATGCAAAGAAAGGGGGGGAAAGAGATGGGGGATTAAAATAGAGAAAACCCAAGTGGGTTGGAGAAAGAAGAGAGAGGGGGGAAGTGCAGAAAATTAAACAGGGAGCCTACCTTGTATCTTCTTTAATTTGCGCGCCTTGCTTGTCTTCGGTCTTCGGTCTTTGTCTTGATCTTCTTCTTCAGTCTTCAAGGGTTGTCTTCAAGCTTTGGATGGCAGCTCTTCAAGTCTTCGAAGGGTGGTTGAAGGCTAGTGTATGAGTGTATGGGGGAGTGTATGAGTGTATAGGAGGCTAGGGTTTGTGTATAGTGGCTAGGGTTTGGGGAAAACCTAGGGAGGCTAGGGTTTTGGAGATGCTCGAGCTCTGTGTATCGAAATATAGGATTTTTAGGTTAAGTTTGCAGACCCTTTTCACGTTGAACGAGGCTCTGTATTTATAGAGGGAAGACAAACCTGGCGCCTGTTGCAGTGGCGCTAGGCCAAATTATACACTAGCGCCACTAGGAGTGGCGCCAGGCCATTTTTTGGCTTGGCGCCACTAGTAGTGGCGCCAGCCATTTAGGAAACAATTAAGGTCGGCAAGCAACGTATCTTTGACTAGATTTGGGCGCCTGTACTAGTGACTACCATGTAAACTTTAGCCTGGCTTCACTAGGAGTGACTCAGGAAAGTCCGGGAATGATTTGAAGGAGCCGGGGATGACCCGGAAGGCCGGAAGGGAGTAGGAACACTTAAAATAGTGTCCTGGAGGTATTTGACTTGAAAAGTGAGGATAAGATGTGTCAGAAAGGTTGACCGAGCCTTTAAGGGCAAAACAATCAACCGGACCGGAAAACTGCCGGGACAGACTCAAACTGTCCCGGAAGAAGAGTTGGGATCTGGAAACATTATTTAGAATGTTCCCAGAGGTTGCCGGTTTGATACCCAGAGCCGGCGTGGTCGGAAAAGGAGACCAGCCCACCAGGGGTAAAATGGTCATTTTGTACCGGGTTTGCCGGAACTGACCTGGAATGGTCCGGAAAGGTAAAGGAAGGTTGAGAACACTATTAAAAGTATTCTCGGGTCATTAACGGTTTGATACCCAGAGCCGGTGTGGTTGAAGAAGGAGACCGGCCCTCTAGGGGCAAAACGGTCATCTTGTACCGGGTTGGCCGGAACTGACTCAGAATGATCCGGAAAGGTAAAGGAAGGTTGAGAATACTATAAAAAGTATTCTCGGGTCATTACCGGTTTGATACTCAAAGTCGATATGGTCGAAGAAGGAGACCGGCCCTCCAAGGGCAAAACGGTCATTTTGTACCGGGTTGGCCGGAACTGACTCGGAATGATCCAGAAAGAGAAGGGAAGGTTGAGAGCACTATAAAAAGCAATCTCAAAGGGTTACCGGTTTGATACCCAGAGCCGGTATGGTTCCCGGGGCATCTGGATGCCTAGGGGCAAAATGGTCATCTTGACCGGAAAGTCTCAAAAAAGGTCCTAAGGGTAATTTGGTCATTTTTCACCGAAGTGGGCTAACAGCCACTGGTGTTGACCTAGGTTTTGAGTGTTTCCGCCACTCTAACGGTGTGAGTATTTCCGCTACTCCGACGGGGTTGATGATTTGTGAGTATTTTCGCTACTCGGACGGGGTTGAGTATTTCCACTACTCGGACGGGGTTGAGTATTTCTGCTACTCGGACGGGGTTGATGATTTGTGAGTATTTTCGCTACTCGGACGGGGTTGAGTATTTTCGCTACTCGGACGGGGTTGAGTATTTCCGCTACTCGGACGGGGTTGAGTATTTCTGTTACTCGGACGGGGTTGATGATTTGTGAGTATTTTCGCTACTCGGACGGGGTTGAGTATTTTCGCTACTCGGACGGGGTTGAGTATTTCCGCTACTCGGACGGGGTTGATGATTTGTGAGTATTTCCGCTACTCTAACAGTTCTGTGAGTATTTTCGCTACTCTAACGGTTCTATGAGTATTTCCGCTACATTAACGGTTCTGTGAGTATTTCCGCTACTCTAACGGTTCTGTGAGTATTTTCGCTACTCTAACGGTTCTATGAGTATTTCCGCTACTTTAACGGTTCTGTGAGTATTTCCGCTACTCTAACGGTTCTGTGAGTAGTTTTGCTACTCGGACCGTCTCGAGGAATAAACTGTCTCGAGAGAGGGATTGGAAAGGGGTCTTACCGTCTCCGAAGAGACGTGCCTGGGTTTTGAGTGTTTCCGCCACTCTAACGGTTTTGTGAGTATTTTCGCTACTTTATCAGTTTTGTGAGTGTTTCTGCCACTCTAACGGTTTTGTGAGTAGTTTTGCTACTCGGACCGTCTCGAGGAATAAACTGTCTCGAGAGGGGGATTGGAATTGAAATAAGAATGGACAATGCCCCTAAGGGCATTTTGGTCATTTTGCCTCTATTTGGGCCTGACAGGCCTGCGAAGCGATGGAAAGACGGAATTTGGACCTAGAGAATTGGTTTCGATTGGAATATGCCCAAAATGACTTGAAAACAAGTCTGGACGGAGTGTAGACTGCCAAGCGGTCAAAAATGGGGTGCTTACACCGGTGTGGTTGAAAAAGGCAACCGGCCCACTAAGGGCAAAACAATCATTTTGCACTAGGCTTACCAAAATAGATTTGGAATGATCTGGAAAAGGTGTTAGAAGATTGAGAATACTATTAGAAGCATCCTCAAGAGGTAACCAGTTTGATACCCAGAGCTGGTGTGGTTCTTGGAGGCAATCGAATGCCTAGGGATAAAATGGTCATTTTGACTGGATGGTCTCGAAATTGATTGGGAACCGACTGGAATACATTTGAACATGCTAGATTGCCTTTGGGACAATCTTAGAAAGGTGGACTTACCATTCTAAGGATTACCATTTTGAGGACTTAGGTACTTTCTCAAGAAGCATGCCGGAAGAGCCCGAGGGGCAATTTGGTCATTTTTCACCGGAGTGGGCTAGTAGGCATTGGTGTTGACTTGGGTTTTGAGTGTTTTTGTCACTCTAACGGTGTGTGATGAGTTAGTTTCCAAAGGTATCTCGTCCTTTAGTAAACCTGTCACAGCCAAGAGGCGTGTTCAGTTCTATGACATAGGAGGTTTATTAGCAATTCCCAATATCGACCTGTTTGCCAGTATTTCTACCACTCTGATGGTTGCGATGTTTGTGAGTGTTGGCGACACTTTGACGGTGTGCGTTCATTCTGGAGATTGCTTGGTCTCAACAAGCTGTTAGATGGACTTATCATCTAAGGGATCAACTTTCTTGAAAGACATGCCAGATAACAGACATTCTATATTGATGGGCTAGCAGGCGCTAGAAGTGAACCATTTTATCGTCTCGGGGACTTGGGTTCCATCCTGGTCGACAGGTTTAAAGGGAATTGCCGTTCCGAGGATTTTTCTTGGTAAGACTGGATGGACTTACCATCTGAAGAATCAACTTTCTCAAAAGACGTGCCTATTTGAGTTTGATTGATTTGGACTGGAATTGAGGTTGAAATAGGGATTTACTATTTTTAGGAAGATGTGCCAACTAGAATTGGACCAAGTAATGCTGCAAGGGCATTGTGGTTATTTTGGCTATATTAGGCCCGGTGGGCCCGTAAAGCAATTGATTGATTGGATTAAGTCTGGAAAAATGGGTTGGACTTGAATGTGTTTGTGTTGGCTTGAATGTGAGTCTAGTTGGATTGGAGATTGTCGAGCGGGCAAAAATGGGGTGCTTACAACTTCTCCTTTTTTTTTTTTGTCTTTGCTTGTTAAAGACAGAAAACGATAAAGTAAGAGTCCCATGTTGACCGCAAGACAATCGGAGGGATGAAAATTGAAAACTTTTGAAGACTGGAGCTTGAAAATGGCAATTTCGCCCAAAGGGGCATTTAAAATCAGATTTTGACAGGAAAAGGGGCGAAGTTGCCCAAAACTTGACTGTGGCGCCACTATAGGCTTAAAATTGCCTTGGCGCCACTAGTTGGCTTTGGAAATAAAACCTCCGCAACCTCACTTTTAGGGCTTATAGGTTCGAGGAGTTTTTGATTATTTGAGAGCTTCTTTGTGTGTTTAAGTGAGACTTGTGCATTGAAGGTGAAACTTTGGGAGATACCAGAGAGTTGCCAAAAATAATCACCGTCATCGAAATTGTCGCCGGAGAAGAAGATTTTGCCGGAGAATTCTAAGAGGTAAGTTTTTGTTTTGTGTTGATTTCGATGTGTAGAACTTCGTTTAAGTCATGCATATAGTCAAAATTGATATTTTGATGTGTTTTGAACTTTCTGGAGGTGTTGTTTTCGCATTTTAATGCCTGTTTGATTGAGTTTGAGCAGTTTTTCATGTTTATTTAAAGAGGCGTTTTTGCAAAAATTAAAAATTTGCTCTTACAGCCTTAGGTATTGGGTTTTCTCGCTATATTTTTGCATCATATGCCTTTGAAAAATGTGTTGAATAACGATATGAAATTTTGTGATTTTCTGAAAACTTTTTGAACTAAAAAAATAAGAAAAATTGAGAAATTGATGAAAATGTTTGAATTTGACCTTAGAAAAAAATGAGCACATTTTAGAAAATATTCGAAGTAGTCTTGAGAGATTTTGTAACAATTTTAAAAATCTTTGAATTTTTGGAAAATCAAATAGGTGCTTGGAAATTTGAAAATCTTAGGAAAGTGCACAGATTGTTCTATATGTGTTGGTGCTATATGATTGTGATGCTGTGGGGTACACAGCTTGTGCTCTGTTGCCACGTCCCGGGCATTGTACCAGCCATTTATAAATGAGACTTTGCTGAAATTTTTTGAAATTAATGAAGAAGTTAGAAATTTTTTGAAATAAAAATATTTTTGAAGGAAAAAGATATAAAACCTTTAAGGATAGGGCCTTTTTGGCAGAGAAGGCCCTGAGAAACTTAGTTGAAAATTTTCAAAATGAGGAAAGAGTTGAAAAGTTTGAAATGAAATCTTTTTGAAAAAAAAAAAGAGGTAAAACCTTTGAATATGGGACCTTTTTGGCAGAGAAGGCCCCGAGAAACTCGAGGGGCTTAGAATAAAACTTTTTAAAAATAAAACTTTGAAAAATCTTTGAAAATGGAATTTTGGATAAAACTTTTAAAAGAAAAGTTTGGAAAACCTTTGTGTAATTACCCCATTTTTGCCTGCTTGGCAATCTCGGGCCCGACCGGACTCACATTCAAACCGACAGAGACATTCAAATCCAAACCAATTTTCCAGACTTAATCCAGTAAAATCAATCACTTCGTAGGCCCGTCGAGCCCAATGAAGGCAAAATGACCAAAATGTTCTTGGGGCATTGCTCCGTCCAATTCTAATTGGCATGCCTTCCTGAAAACCGTAAGTCCTTATTTCAACCTCAATTCCAGTTCCAATTTCAATTCAGATCAATCAAACTCAATCTTGCACGTCTTTTGATAAAGTTGACATCTCAGATGATAAATCCATCTACTCTGACATGTTTATCGAGAAAAACTCTTCGGAATAGTAAGTCCCTTCAAACCCGACCATTAGGACAGAACCCAAGTCCCCGAGATAGTAGAACGGTTCACTTCTGGCGCATGCTAACTCGCCAATGTACAATGTCCGTTATTCGGTACGTTTTTCGAGAAAGTTGATTCCTTAGATGATAAGTCCATCTAGCAGCTTTTCAAGATCAAGAAGTCTCTAAAATGAACGCACACAGTTAGAGTGGCGAAAACACTAGCAAACATCATAACCATCAGAGTGGAAGAAACAATCATAAATAGATCGACATTGGGAATTACCAACAAAACCCATATGTCACGGGACCGAACACACCTCTTGGCCTATGACACGTTTACCAAAGGATGGGCTATTTTTGGAAACCAACTCGTCACACACTGTCAAAGTGATGGAAACACTCAAAACCCAGGTCAACACTAGCGCCTGCCAGCCCATTCCGGTGAAAAATGACCAAACTGCCTATTGGGCCTTTTTGGCATGCTTCTCGAGAAAGTACTTAAGCCTTCAGAGTGATAAGTCTACTATTCCAAGATTGTCTCAAAGACAATCCGGTATGTTTAAGTGCCTTCCAGTCGGTTCTGGATTAATTCCAAGGCCATCTGGTTAAAATGACTATTTTGCCCCTAGGCATCTGATTGCCTCCGGGAACCACACCGGCTCTGGTTATCAACCCAGTAACCTCCCCAAGGATGCTTCTAATAGTACTCTGAATCTTCTAACACCTTTCTAGATCATTCCAAGTCCATTCTGGCAATACCAATGCAAAATGACTATTTTGCCCCTAGTGGGCCAGTCGTCTTTTCCAACTACACCGGTTCTGAGTATCAAACCAGCAACCCTTCAAAACACTCTCAATAGTGTTTCCAACCTTTAAGCCTTCTCATGGGTCGCTTCGAATCCATTGTAAGGTTTTCCCAATTCAATTGACTGTTTTATCATTGGTGGGTTGGTTGACCTTTTCAATTATTCTAACAATATTTCTCAAGCTAGTTACCTCTGGGACACTCTCCTAGACTTTTCGGAGTCACTCCTAGTAGAGTTAAGCCAAAAATACATGATAGTAACTAGGATAGGCGCCCAAATCTTCTGCCTTGCGTCCTAAGGGTCAAAACATACATTTCTTACCACTCTAAAAACTTTCCTAAGTGGCTGGAGCCATTAGCAGTGATGCTAAGCCAATAAATGGCCTAACGCCACTCTTAGTGTTGCCAGTGGCAATTTTGCTTTATTGGCTTGGTGCCACTCTTAGTGGTGCCAATGGCAATTTTGCCCTGATGCCACTGTAACAGGCGCCAAGGCTGTTTTGTTTGCCTATAAATACAAATCCTCCCCCTGTGTATTATGGGTCTGCAAACATAGTTCAGAAACTCTGTCTCTCGAAATTCAGAGCTCGAAGTCTCTCCAAACCCTAGCCCTCTTAATCCTCTTCAAGACTTAGCCTCCATACACTCAAACCCTAGCCTCTATACACCTTCTATATTCAAACACAAGCGTCCAAAGCATCCATTGAAGACTCAAGTTCTGCAACTTCGAAACTCTTAAGGCTCAAGGTTCAAGCAAGTAAAGCAAACAAAGCAAGTAAAGCAAGAAGAAGACAAGGTAGGCTTTTTATTTATTTTTATGTAATTCCTCCCTCTCTCTTCTCTCTCCTAACCCACTTGGGCTTTCTTTTATTTTAATCCCTATCTTCTACCTCCTTTTCTTGCATACTTGAAACAAGGGATTCTCTGATTCATGCCTAGAAAGAATTGTTGAAGGCCATCGTACTGTAGGTTTGGCCCCCTTGATTATATGGTGAAGTCTAGCCTTGTATGTTCATGATCTTTTCTGCATTGTGTATATCATTTTCATACATCCATTAAAAATCGCTTTCAAAGTTGTTTTTAAACTTGCATCAAAACTCTCTTTCAAAACTTATATTCAAAATCTTCTTTTTCAAACTAGTTTTCAAAATCACATTCCTAAAGTAATTCTAGCCATTCCATGGTTAGGGTTATTTTAGAAAAATGCTATATTCAATGTGACTATCAAGGTCCATATTTTGGGTATAAACCCTAAAATTGTTTTCATTAAAACCACAATCTTAAGATGATTCTAGCCATTCTATGGTTAGGGTTGTTTTAGGAAGGTGTGATATTCAATGTGATCATTTTGGTCCATATATCAAATCTTTGTTGTTTTCAAAATCACAACCCTAGAATGGTTCTAATCTTTTCATGGTTAGAATTATTTTAGGAAAGTGAAATATTTGTGAAAGTCCATATCCAAACCTCTTTCCAAATTATTTTTCAAAAATCTCTTTCATAAAAACTCTTTTCAAAAATCTCATTTTCAAAAACTCTTTTTCTTGGAGTCGAAGTCAAGCCCTAGAATCCATGAATAGGAAACCCTAGCTTCTTTCTTAAAATCATAACTTCCTATTTTTCCTCAAATCATAGGTTTCTAAAGCCAATTTCTATTTCAAATCTTAGATTTTCAAAACCTCTACACCAAATCATAGATTTTCAAATCCAAGATTTCTAAAACTCAACCTTTCCAATTTCATGTCAAATCTTTCAATTTAGGAAACCAAATCAAATTCTCCAATTTTGAAAACATCAAATCATCTACTTTTTAAAATAAAATTCAATCTTCTACTTTAGGAAATAGGAATAAAATCTTTTCTAATTTTAATCTTTCCTAATTGAAGTCTTTCCGAGTCCAAACCTTCTAACCTTTCCTAATTTCAAACCTTCCAACCTTTTCAAATTTCAAACCTTTTCAAATCTTAACTTTCTAAACTCAACTTATCAAATCTTTCAAATTCTTCCTAAATCCAAGCTTTCAAATTTTTCTTAAAATTTATACTTCTAAATCTTTCTAAGTTCAAAATTTTCTTTCCAAAATTCAAATCTTTCCAAAATTAATATTTTCCTAAGAAGGAACTTTTTTATTTTGAAATTTTCCTAATTTAAAGCTTTTCAAAATCCATTCTTTTATAAATTCTAACTTTCTAAATTCTTTCAAATCAATTATTCAAGTCAAATCTTTTTCAAGTTAAGTGTTTCTGATTTAAATCAAATCCTTTTTAAATCTATCTTAAATCTCATCTTTCCTAACTCTCAATTTTCTAAGATAAAAGTTTCGTTAATCCAATTTTTCAAGATAAAATCAAATCTTTCCAATTCAATTACATGGTCCAACCTTAGGTTACCTAAACCTTAGGAGGTCTAAACCCTAGTTCAACCCTAACCCTAAAGTTAGGAAGCTTAAGTTCTTTTCGAAGCCTCTCTTCTAAACTTTTTCCTAAACCAAGATGTTTTCAAACTTCAATTTAAGTCAGGGTGTTTTCAAAGTTCAACTCAATCTTTCCAAATCAAGACCAAGTTTTACTTCAAAGTTCAATCTTTTCAAATCAAAATTAATTTCAAATCCTCAAATTCAATTTCAAATCAAAATCAATTTCAAGTTTAAATTTTAACTCCAAGTTCGATTTCAAATCAAAGTCCAATTTGAAATCTTCTATTCAAAGTTCAAATCAAATCTTTTCAAGTTAAACTTTTCAAAAATCTAAAAGTCTCTATTTTCAATTGGACCCTGAGTCTAAACTACGACTAACCTAATTCCCAACAAAGGGATACGTAGGCAACCCTCATGGGTGTTGCCACAACTTTTTTTTAAATTTTCAGTTTTATAATCTTTTTCAAGTTTCTAATTCCACAACTTTTTTTAAATTTTCAATTCAATAACCTTTTTCAAGCTTTAAATCTTTCTTCAAGTATATTTTTAAAATCAAATCTTTTTTTTGCACTTGCATATTATGCATCATATCAAACTTCTTTCTAAAATTCTTTTCAAAGTAGATATAATTGGACATTTGTTAATCAAAGATTCTAAATGAGTGAACCTAGAGTGAATAGACATGTAAGTACCACAAGGGCGGGATAGGGTGATAATCTTAAGATATCTTCCCTATACGTAATCAACCTCTGAACCTAGAATCACTGTTTCTAAAGACAAAAAATGGAGTTATTTTCAAAAAGGGGTTAAATCTTTCCAAACGTTGTCAAACAACTTGTTTTTTTTTTTTAAAAACCCTCTCTTGAGGAAGTTTTCAAATTCTTTTTTAAAAACTCTAAGTTTAATATTTGGATTGTACTTTGTTTTAGGTGACCTAACTCACCTTAACCAAGTTAGATGGCGATTCCAAATATTTTCTAAAAGCCCTTAATCAAATCAATTTCGAGTTCAAACCTAGTCGCACTCGTCTTTCTAAGAGGATGAGTTCTAACAAGAGAGTATTGTGTTTTTCTCACTTGTGCGTATTTTCCTCGAGTGCAAAAAATTGGGGTGCAACACTTTGAAAATGGATTTTGAATTTAGAAAATTTTGAAATTGATAAAAACTTTGGAAGAAAAGAATTTTGAGGATTGAAACCTTAAAAATTTTTAAGGATTGGTTTTGAACAAGACTTTTTTAAGGGAAAAAGCTTTTAGAAAATTTTGAAACTTGATTGGAATAGAATCTTTTGAAGAAGAGGCTTAGAAAAGTTTTGAGACGGATTTTAATTGAAACCTTTTGAGAATTGATTTTGAAAATGGAGTTTTAAAGGAAAAAGTTAGGAAATCTTTTTGAGAATTGATTTTGAGTAGATTTTGTTAGGACTTATGTCATTCATTCTTTTTCTTTTTTCATACCTCTTGTCCTTTTGAACTTTACTTATCATATGTTGATGTGCTTACCTTGATTTGATTTTCAGGATGGTTGATGCGGGTGACGATGGTTTTGAGAGGTGTTAGTTTGGTAATATGTTTAATTATGTTATTTTTAATCCTAATTCGTACTAACTTAGGTTTGTGCTTATTTTTAGGAATCCTTGTTAAAAAGGGATAAATTCACGCTGAAACAGAATAGGCATTCGAACGATCTTCAAGGGCATTCGAACGGTATACAGAAGCGTTCGAACAGTACGACGAATGGTGTCATGCTAAAATCAGGTTCGAAGTGCTTTCGACGCAGCATTCAAACGGTCATCTCTGGCGTTCGAACGGTGGCCCAAGTATTTGAATGGTTTTGAGCTTAAATGGAATGATTTCGAATGTAATTTAATCATAGGTTTTAAGAGGTTGCTGTCAAGGAACAAGCTGCTAAAGCAGTGGTACAAGTTACTGAAGCATGTAGAGCTGCAACTTTGGAAGCCCATATCTTACGAACTAGAAAGGCTATTCAGGCCGACAATATGTTAATTTCATATAACCTTTCGAGACCTACAATTTTCGGGAGGGGACCCAGCCCATCGGAGCACTCTGTGGGAACCGTCCGTACGACTGTCGACGGGATTTATATATTAACTCACTTTTTAGTTGTAGGGAGATAGGTAGTTAGTAGAATAGATTTAGGTTTTTATGCTTTTGAGGGGATATTAGGGTTGAAATTTTTCTAGGGTTTTAGGAGTAGATTAGAGTAGTTTTATTCATACTTTTCATTCAGTCTTCAACTCCTGTAATCAGATTATGCAGTCTTTCAATATATTTTTAATACAACTTTGCATATCTATGATTATAATGAGTGGCTAGATTCCATCTTGGGATTAATTGTGAAGCTTAATTGAATATCTTGGATGAATGAAGGAGGTATGATTTTGGTTTTAAAGTTAAATTTTCTGGTTTTCTTTCTTCTTCTTCTTCGTTCTAGAAACCTTCAAAAACCTGGATGTTTGATTATGTTCGGTAACGCTTATGCGTGAATACCACACTCAGTATATACGCTACCTTGTAACGTTTATGCGTGAGTTGGATTCACTATATGCGCTGCACGAATCGATGGTACTCGTCCTTGATTCTAACAACCCAATTTATTCTAGAAGTTGAAGTTTTGAAGAACACTTGTTTTTATCGTTAAATCTTTTGAATCTGAGACTCGCGAAGTAGTCGAAGGATTGGAGTTATTAAATTATCTCCTTTGGAATTTCAAGAGATGCAATTGATTGGATCGATTGATTCCAGGACATTTTCTTTATTTTTTAGTTTAAAATAGATAACAAATCTTTTCTCAACCTAAAATCAGATTTTTGTTTATTGGAGTGTTTTTCCTAAGATTTTTGATCCACAGTAAGTTTTCTAATTTACGTAAACCATCTTCCTTGTAGGATCGACCTCGTACTTACAAGAAATTTTTACTACATCGCGGCGGTACACTTGCGGTTAAGTATCACCCTTTTAGGGAGCGATTAAGTTTTTAGCACCGTTGCCGGGAAAGCTGCGTTCTACGTTGGTGGATAAGCCTTGGAGATTCTGTTTTGGAGGAAGCACTTCACCATCATTCTACGAACACGAGCAAACTCAATCGCTCGTTTGGGTAACTTCGTTCCATCTTTTATTTTTTAGCACTTATTTTTGTTTTTCTTTTGGTTACATTGGGTTTGTGCATCATTGTTGTGGGATTGGGAGGATAAGTTATTTTCATATACTTGTTGGTTGGTCTTGCATACATCTTAATCATGGATTATCCTTGGAATTTTATTGCTACAAGTCTTGATGCATACACGTCACAACCACAAGACTACTATCCACCTCCAAACTATTTGGAGTGGAGCTCTCGAACTTCATTATATGCTTCTTATGAACAATCACCACAACAACCATACTACCATGCACCACCTTAGTCTCCACCACATGCTTATGATTCGTATACACTTGCTACTTCACCTTACACGTTTCACAAGACATATCCTTCATTATCTTATCAACCTTCGGTAGAGAATCAAAATAAGATGTAGTCATCTTATTTGCCATATCACACAGATATGTTCTCAAGGTTCGAGGATACTAATACAGAGGCACAAGCTGACACTCTTGCATAGATTCGTTGGGAATTAGATGAACTAACTGAAACATACCATGACCCTTTTTACCCTTATGTGCTTTCATGTTATATCCTAAAGTTCATCAAACAAGTGGCTATTGTCTATTCTAATTTTTGCATGAACTCTTGGAAAATCTCTAAGGTAGGGCATGGGATGATGGAAAATTCCCACTTTGTGGCATTAGGTGATTCTCTCTAAAAATTGGGTAGGAATAAGAGCAGCTATTTTGTTTCTTTGTTTTCTTTATTTTTTTCTCTCATTTGCATAGGAATAGGAGTAATTTTTTTTTATTTGCTTTCTTAGTTTGTTTTCTCATTCTAAGTTGGGGGAGCTTTAGGCAAAACAAAAGGGTTGTCCAGTTTCAAAAAAATAAAGTATAGACCCTATTTTTTAGCCAAATTTACTGTGAAAATCTGAATCTACTGGAATGAATTAGTATGCAAATCTTATATGGATATAAAGGTCTATGAATCTACTTTCCAACAAAAAAAATGGAGCATGATTTGCTTTCCTGTGGAGAAAAACATGGCTGTTTTATTGAAGAGTGTGAAAATTGTCTGCACACACCCAAAAATTCAGCAATCCCCTTGATTTTCTGCAGCTTACCTCCTTTGATTTTTCTTTGTTCTTGGGGTGCATTAGGCACCCTATTTTCTCTTCTCCCACCATTTAATTGCATTCCATGCTTTGTTCTCTTTGTTTAATGCATTGAGGACATTATATCATTCTAGTTGGGGGGAAGGGAGAGACTACTAGTCTTTTTATTTTGTTTTGTTCTTTTATTTTTTATTTTTTTATATAAAAAAAATAAATAAATATTCAAAAATAGTTCTATTCTATCAAACCTTGTTATGCTTTATTGAGTGATTTTCAGGTATTAGTTCATGATTGATCTACCTTTTGGACACTTGGAAGTCTTCGGTAAAGGTTTGATGTATCATATGGTTCGGTACTTTGGTTTGTATTTCTCACACTTTTTCATATACTCTTTATGTTTATTGTTACGATTGGAAGTGTTGGGGATTATCTTGAGGAACCATATCTATATTCATGTTAATGCGCTTATGATGTCGAGGATAGTTTGAGTCGTGCATTGGACTAAGTTTGAGTTGATGATTAATTCACCTTTATGTTGTGATGCATTGCAAGTTTTTGTCATAAAACTATTATAAAAGAGAGTTTACATTGTTGTGCACTAGTGTGTTATATGATCTTTCTGTATTTCTCTCTTATGCATGCATGTCCTTATAAGATGGAGATTTTATACCTTGTAACCTTTAGAGCCTATTTATCGCCTTTTGAGAGTGATTTACATTTACTCAATGTTAAGTTATTGATCTTCATTCATTGAATAGCTTCATTATGTTTGATTTTGGTTTACATGTTGAGTATTAGTTGCAGTTGTTGACATCTTATACACTCTTGAAGTTTTGATGTGATGTGGTTTTCGGATTATAAGAGTAGAGGTCATTTCATTCCATTGAGCTATTCATGTTTATAGTTCTTTCTTGATATTTGTATATACAAGAGTTTAAAAGTTTGTCAATGCTAAATTTTGGAGTTGATGCATTGCTTATATATTTGTGAAGTAGAAAGTGTCTGGAGTTGAAAAGAAAAAAATTTCAAATGAAAAAGGAGTGAAGGAAGATGGAAAAAGTTCAAAAGTAATTCAGAGGTTGAAAGTTTAAAAGGTGAATATTCATTGATCATCATGTGTAATGTGCATGCATATGTTGAAATCTATTACCGCTTTCTTTCCTCGTACATGGCTCTTCTTTCGTTCACTATCCATATGGCCGCAATATTTGAAATTATATGAATCTTTAATTCAATTGTGTATAATTCATCAATGTCAATTCTCTAATGGTGCTAGAACAGTAAATATTCTTTCATGAAAATATGCCAAGTCGATACACCTATAACTTATAGGTTTTTGATGATTGGAATTGCTCTACTATGCCAAGTCAATACACCTACAATTTTCGTGAAGGGACCCATCCCATCGGAGCACTCGATGGGAACCGTCCGTATGACTATCGACGGAATTTATATATTAACTCACTTTTTTGTTGTAGGGAGATGGGTAGTTAGTAGAATAGATTTAGGTTTTTATGTTTTTGAGGGGATATTTGGGTTGACACTTTTCTAGGGTTTTAGGAGTAGATTAGAGTAGTTTTATTCATACTTTTCATTCAGTCTTCAATTCCTGTAATCAAATTATGCAATCTTTCAATATATTTTTAATACAACTTTGCATATCTATGATTATAATGAGTAGCTAGATTCCATCTTGGGATTAATTATGAAGATCAATTGAATATCTTGGATGAACGAAGGAGGTATGATTTTGGTTTTAAAGTTAAATTTTCTAGTTTTCTTTCTTCTTCTTCTTTGTTCTAGAAACCTTCGAAAACTTGGATGTTGATTATGTTCGATAACGCTTATGCGTGAATACTATACTCAGTAGAACTGATATTTATGCTCTGTTAGATTTACCACCTCTTGACCATTTGGCTTTTCCTATGTCCTGGCTTAGTCGGGATGAGAGCACTTTCTCAATTGAGCCACCCCCTGCGTGGCAAGACATTATGAGGCAACGATTGGTTCTGTACATTGTCTTTAGCTGCTTTTGCAATAGCAACAAGTCGATCGTCCCTTTTCAATTGGTGAGCATGGTAACTGACTTGGGAGCCTTATTAGAGCTGGACTGGGGGTCTTTCTTCTTTGGTTGTTTTCTTAGATCCATGCGAGTCCGAACTTCCTCCCGCTGGGGTAATGTGATTGGATTTTGGCTCTTTCTAGTCTGGTAGAGCTACGAGTACTTGCCGCTCTGCCATCTAGAGGTAATAGAGGTTGACTTTTATCCTCGGGCCTTGAGATGGGCTCTCGATCAGGTGGCCCTCCAATTTGAGATCATTACCTTCGTGATGCTACGGGCGAACCTATAGTTGGTAGAGGCAAAAGATGTGATGTGGTGGTCCTTTGTTGTAACAATTCACTATAAGCAGTTAGGTATTTGGTCCTGATGTCTCTGTTGAGGATTTCTTTTCTTAGTGATGAGTCTTAGGTGTCCTATCTGGCAGACCGGCAGCAGGGCCAATGTTAGGTGCTTGTGTGGGCATGGTTAAAGTGGGTATGGATAAGATCGAGTGAGACTAAAATGGTGGCCAATATTGCTGTGGTTGAATGGGTAAGATGGCAAACACCTCACTCTCCTTCTTGATTACTCCCTTGCAGTAGCCATCTTTTTGGCTATGTTGGCAGAACTTTCCCCAGTTTTTGCATAGGCATTTGTAATCCTCCCCGTCTTTAGACCATTCTCTATCATTTCCCCTTGCCTGATAAGCTCGGAGATGCTTTTGCCCATGTTAGTGCAGAGTTTTCCATAATATATGCCTTGGAAAGTGTGTACAAACAGTTGTATATACTCTTTCTCTTCTAACGGAGGATTAACTTACGCAACTGCATCTCTCCATCTAAGGGCATAGCTCTTCAAGCTTTCTTTCTCTCTCTTACTCATTGTCATCAAGGACCACTAGTCAGAAGTGAGGTCTATGTTGTGACGGTATTGGGCTTTGAATGCATTGACCAGTTCGATCCAAGTTGTGATCTTCCTTTGGTTGAGTCAGGTGAACCATTGCAAGGTGGATCCAATGAGACTGTGTTGGAACAGTTGCATGAGAAGCTTTGTATCATTTTCGTGACCACTCAATACCCCAGCATGAAGGTGAAGGTGGGCAATAGGGTTACTGGTGCCATCATACTTCTAAAAATTAGGCATTTTGAACTTGGCAGGTCTTGGATGGTCTAAGAATAAGCACAACTAGTCATATGATGCAAGCCCAAAGGTTTTATGGCCATGGAAGCTTCGCAACGAGTCTTCTAACCCTTAAATTTTCATACTAAGAGGGTTTAGGGGAGCTCTTTTTACAACAGGCGAGAGCAGTATAATTTCCCTTTCTTTAGTGTTAGCCCCTGTCATGCCCCAGTTTTTTGACAGCAAAGCCCTTTTGGCTTGGGAAAAAGCACAATGCTCTCTTGTTAGAACTCATCCTCCTACAAGAACGAGTGCGACTACGTTTGAACTTGAAAACTTGATTTGAACAAGTTTGGAGTCCCCACCTAACATAGTTGAAGATGTGTTAGGCCATCTAAAGCTAAGTGTAATCCAAAGACTAAACTTAGGTTTTTGGAAAGATTTTTAAAAATGTCCTTTTTAAGATGGTTTTTGGAAAAGAGGTTTGAAAAACCTTTTGAAAGCTCTTTTGAAAATGTGACTCTAATTTTAGTCTTCAAAATATAAATCTATGGTCCGGGGGTTGGTTACGTGTAGGGAAGATATTCTAAGATCATTAACCTGCCCCACCTTTTCGGTACCTACATATCTAATCACCCTTAGTTCACTCACTTGAATAACCAGTTACTAATATCCACTTAATATCTACTTTAGAAATTTGAAAATGGGCTTGGTCATCACGTCTTGGATGAATGATGCATGTTTTTGAAAAGATGTTTGAAAATAAAAAGTTTTAAAGTGATTTGGGATGAAAAATTTGACTTGATGAAAACTTTTGAAAAGGGAACTCAAGTTGGAATAAAAGTTATGATTGCACAATTTTAGGTTGCTTACATATCTCATTTGGCAAGAATTAGGTCATTTGTAGTTTAGGCAAGGGCTCGATTGAAGAGAGGCACATTGGGGCCTTTGGAATGTTTTGAAGACACATTGAGGTCTTTGGAAAAAGAGAACTTGATAGTTTAGAAAAATACCTTTGAACTAGGACTTGGGATGTTTGAAGTGTTTTTGAAATCAAGTTTGAAGATGGTCTTAAATATTTTTTAAATTAACTCAAGGGAGTTTGGAAATATTTTTGAAACAACTCGAGCGAGTTTTAGAAGTATTTTTGAAACAACTCAAGGGAGTTTTGAAAATGTTTTGAAGTCTTATTTGGAACACTTTGGAGGTAGAGTTTGGATTGGAAATACTCTTGTGAACTTGTCTTCAAAAAACTTTTGAAAGTAGTGTTTGAATACTTTATTGAAAGACATGTTTGATGTTTCATCACCTTTAGGAGGTTAGTTGTTGAAGAACTAAACTCCTTTAAGGCTATGAGTTTGAAAAAAAAATTGAAAAAAAAGGAGGCTAGAAACTTCCCTTTTGGTTGATAAAACTTTTAGGGTTATAGAACCCTTCTTGAATATCTCACTTATACTTGACCAATCCTAACCATGGAAGGATTATGATTGCTTCAAGAATGTGATGTTTGAAAACCATTTTTAAAAAGGGCTTTGGAAAAGCACTTAGGGTTTTGGAACCCTAATATGGACAACTTTGGAGGTTGAGTTTAATGTATCACCTTTCCTTGGAATCCCTAACCATAAAATGGGTAGGGACACCTTAGGGTTGTGAGTTCTTGAAAACATTTTGAAAGTAGTTTTTGGAAAATGTTTAGTGTCTAGCCATTTTAATTAAAACAAGTTTAAGAGAACTTCTTGGAAGCATTTTTGAAGATAAAGTATAGGAATATTTGAAAAGGTTTTGGAGTTGATTTTTGAAATCTCAAGAGAATAGGATGCTTTTGAAAGTATGTTATGAAAATAGTTTTTGAGTTGAAGGATTATTTGAAAAGGGGTCTTTTATTTGAAGCCTTGAAGCTTACTAACCTAGGTTGGGTTGACCTAGGGATCACTAACTCGGGTTAGGTTGGACTAGGGTTGGATTGACCTAGGATTAACTAACTTGGGTTAGGTTAACCTAGGGTTAAGGTGACCTAGGGTTAGCTATATAAGATTAGGTTAGCCTAGGGTTTGGTTAACCTAGGGTTAACTAACTATGGTTAGGTTAACTTAGGGTTAAGGTGACCTATGTAAGCACCCCATTTTTGACCGCTCGGCAGTCTACACTCCGTCCAGACTTGTTTTCAAGTCATTGTGTACACATTCCTATCGAATCCAATTCTCTAGTTCCAAATTCCGTCTTTCCATCGCTTCGCGAGCCTGTCAGGCCCAAATAGAGGCAAAATGACCAAAATGCCCTTAGGGGCATTGTCCGTTCTTATTCCCCTTTCCAATCCCTCTCTCAAGATAGTTTATTCCTTGAGACGGTCCGAGTAGCAAAACTACTCACAAAACCGTTAGAGTGGCGGAAACACTCACAATCCAGGCACGTTTCTTTGAAGACGGTAAGACCCCTTTCCAATCCCACTCTCGAGACAGTTTATTCCTCAAGACGGCTCCAATCCAGGCACGTCTCTTCAGAGACGGTAAGACCCCTTTCCAATCCCTCTCTCGAGACAGTTTATTCCTTGAGAAGGTCCGAGTAGCAAAACTACTCACAAAACCGTTAGAGTAGCGAAAATACTCACAAAACCGTTAGAGTAGTGGAAATACTCGTAGAACCGTTAGAGTAGCGGAAATACTCACAACCCCGTTAGAGTAGCGGAAATATTCACAGAACCGTTACAGTAGCGGAAATACTCACAGAACCGTTAGAGTAACGGAAATACTCACAGAACCGTTAGAGTAGCGGAAATACTTACAACCCCGTTAGAGTAGCGGAAATACTCACAGAACCGTTAGAGTAGCGGAAATACTCACAGAACCGTTAGAGTAGCGGAAATACTCATAACCCCGTTAGAGTAGCGGAAATACTCATAGAACCGTTAGAGTAGCGGAAATACTCACAAATCATCAACCCCGTCCGAGTAGCGGAAATACTCACAAATCATCAACCCCGTCCGAGTAGCAGAAATACTCACAAATCATCAACCCTGTCCGAGTAGCGGAAGTACTCACACCATGAGAGTGGCGGAAACACTCAAAATCCAGGTCAACACCAGTGTCTGTTAGCTCACTTCGGTGAAAAATGACCAGACTACCCTTAGGACCTTTTCCGAGACTTTTCGGTCAAGATGACCATTTTGCCCCTAAGCATCCGAATGCCCCGAGAACCACACCGGCTCTGGGTATCAAACTGGTAACCTCCTGAGACTACTTTTTATGCTGTTCTTAACCTCCCCTTACCTTTTCGGATCATTCCGAGTCAGTTCCGGCTAACCCTGTACAAAATGACCGTTTTGCCCTTGGAGGGCCGGTCTCCTTCTTCGACCATACCGGCTTTGAGTATCAAACCGGTAATGTCCCGAGAATATTTTTTATAGTATTCTCAACCTTCCTTCACCTTTCCGGACCATTCCGAGTCAGTTCCGGCAAACCCGACACAAAATGACCGTTTTGCCCCTAGTGGGCCGGTCTCCTTTTCTGACCACGCCGGCTCTTGGAATCAAACCGGCAACCTCTGGGAACATTCTAAATAATGTTTCCAGATCCCAAGTCTTTTTCTGGGACAATCCGAGTTTGCCCCGGCAGTTTCTTAGTCCGATTGACCGTTTTGCCCCTAAAAGCTCGGTCGACCTTTCCGACACATCCTATCCTCACTTTTCAAGTCAAATACCTCCAGGACACTATTTTAAGTGTTCCTGCTCCTTTCCAGCCTTCTGGGTCATTCCCAGCTCCTCCAAATCATTCCCAGACTTTTTGGAGTCACTCCTAGTAAAGTCAGGCTAAAATTTACATGGTAGTCACTAGTACAGGCGCCCAAATCTAGTCAAAGATACGTTGCTTGCCGGCCTTGAATCTTTCCTAATTGGCTAGCGCCACTAGTAGTGGCGCCAAGCCAAAAAATGGCCAGGCACCACTCCTAGTGGCGCCAGTGTATAATTTGGCCTGGCGCCACTGCAACAGGTGCCAGTTTTGTCCAACCTCTATAAATACAGAGCCTCATTCAACGTGAAAGGGGTCTGCAAACTTAACCTAGAAATCACACAATTCGATATACAGAGCTCGAGTACTCCATAAACGTTAGCCTCCCTAGGTTTTCCAAACCCTAGCCACTATACACAAACCCTAGCCTCCTATACACTCATACACTCCCTCATACACTCATATACTGGCCTTTAACCATCCTTTGAAGACTTGAAGAGCTGCCATCCAAAGCTTGAAGACAACTCTTGAATTTTGAAGGTGAAGATCAAGACAAAGACTGAAGACCGAGGACTGCACGGCGCACAAAATAAACAAGAAACAAGGTAGGCTCCCTCTTTAATTTTTTTGCACTTCCCCCCTCTCTCTTCTCTCTCCAACCCACTTGGGTTTTCTCTATTTTAATCCCCCATCGCTTTTTCCCCCTTTCTTTGCATGCTTGAAACAAGGGGATTCCCAGTCCATGTGTAGGATTGGACTATTGGAGAGTCACTGTGTCGGGAGCTTTCTTCTAGTCTAACCAAAGACCACGTGGGTCCGGCCCCCTTGATTATGTGGTGAAGCCTTAACCTTGTATGTTCACGACCCCAAATTGCATTGTGCATATCATAGTCTTGCATCTTCAAAAATTCGTTTTCAAAAAGTTATTTTCAAAAATCGTTTTCAAACTTGTTTTCAAAATTGCATGAAAATCTCTTTTTCAAAAACTTGTTTTCAAAACCACAATTCTAGGGTGATTCTAGCCTTTCCATGGCTAGGGTTGCTTTAGGAAAGTGTTATATTAAAAGTGGCCTTTTGGTCTATATTTTCAAACCTTGTTTTCAAAACCACTTTCTTAAAGTGGTTCTAGCCCTCTTATGGCTAGAAATGCTTTAGGAAAGTGAGACGTTTTTAATCCTTCTAAAAACTCTCTCTTTTCAAAAAATCTTTTCCTAAAATGTCTTTTTCAACATACTTTCCTAAAACTCTCCTCTCCAAAATTGTTTTCAAAAACTCCCTTCCAAAATCTATTTTTCAAAATTCTCTCTCCAAAATCTTTTCCTCAAAATTCACCCTCTAAAAACACTCCCTAGATTCACCTTCCAAAAACTCCCTCTTCAAACACACTTTCCAAAAACTCCTTCCTAGGATTTCCTTCCAAAGTCTACGTTTCCAAAAACACACTTTCTAAAACTCCTTCTCTTTAAAATCTTTTTCCAAAAACTCTCTTTCCAAATTCACTTTCCAAAAACTCCTCCCTAGGATTTCCTTCCAAAAACTCGTTTCCAAAAGCATATTTTCCAAAAATCTCTTTCCTTAGAGTCCAAGTCAAGCCCTAGAGCTAACCATTAGGAAACCCTAATTTTCTTTCCACAAACATGATTTTCAAACTTTGCCCCAAACCTAGGTTTCCAAAACCTCTTGTTTTTACATCCAAACTATACATGTTTCCAAAACCTCTTTTCTACGTCGAAACTATAATTTTCCAAAACTAGGGTTTCTAGAATCTCCCTTTCCAAATCCTTGCCAAATCTAATCTTCCCTTTAGAAAACCAAATCAAATCTGCCCGCTTAGGAAACCGAATCCAATCCTCCGTTTTTGGAAACAGAATCAAACCTTTGCTTCTAGAAACTAAATCCAATCCCCTCCTAATCCCAAACCTTTCCTAATTCAATTCCTTCCTAAACCATAAGTTTCCTAAACCCAAACTTTAAACCTTTCCTTAAATTTCAAAATCCAACTCTTTCCTAATTCAAATCCTTCCTAAACTTCTACTTTCCTAAATCTTAAGTTTCCAAAACTTGAACGTAAAAATCTTTCCTAAACTTTAAAACTCAACTTTCCAATCTTTCCTAATTCAACCCTTTCCTAATTCTACCCCTTTCCAAAATCTTTTTCAAATCCAAGCTTTCAAATCTTTCCTAAACTCGAACCTTTCCTAATCTTAAGATTTTCTAAAACTCTTAAACTTTCTAAATCTTAAACTTTCTAAATATCAAATCTTTCCAAATTCAAAACTTTCTAAATTTGAAACCTTCTTAAGTTAAATCTTTCTAAACCTAAAAACTTTCTAAATTCTAAACTTTCTTAAACTTCAAATCTTTCCAAATCTAAGGCTTTTCTAAACTCGAGACTTTCTCAATTCAAACATTTCTTAAATTGAAAACTTTCCTTTTTCAAACCTTTCCCAAAACGAAACTTTCTTATTTTCAAAACTTTCTTGTTTTTCAAAACTTTCCAAAATCAAAACTTCCCTTTTTCAAACATTTCTAAATTCGAAACTCTCCTAATTTGAAAACTTTCCTAATTCAAAACTTTCCAAAAATAAAACTTTCCTAATTCAGAACTTTCCTAATTTGAAACTTCCCTAATTCGAACCTTTCCTAAATCCAATCTTTCTTAATCTCAAGTCTTCCCTAGGTCTGCTACCTTTCCTAAGTCTAGGTTTCCTAAACTTCCATCTTTCCTAAAACCAAATCTTTCCAAAGCAAGTCCAATTGTTTCAATCTCAAATATCTTCTTCCAATTTCAAATCAAAATTCAATTTCCTTCTTCAATCCAACCTTCTATCGGACTCTTGTCCGAACTACGATTGACCTGATTCCCCCAACGGGATACGTAGGCAACCTTCATAGGTGCGGTCACAATACTTTTCAAACTTTCAATTCCACCCTCATGGGTGCGGTTTCCAAAATCTTTCCAAATTTCAAATTCCAATCAATTTTCAAATTCCAATTTCAAAATTTCTATTTTCAAACTTCTATTTTCAATTTTCAAACTTTCCAATTTCAATTCTATTTCTTCGAATCTATTTTCAAATCAAATCAATCTCTTTCCAAATCTATTTTCTAATTCTCTTATTTTGCACTTGCATCTTATGCATCATATTTTTCAAACATTGTTTTTCAAAGTGAATAGGATTGAACATATGTTAATTAAAGACTCTCATAGGTGAATCTAGGGTAGATTGACATGTTGGTATCGAAAGGGCCGGGTAGGGTGATAGGTTAGTGCATCTTCCCTACACGTAACCAACCTCCGAACTTAGAATCACTGATTTCGAAAGACCAAAAGGAGTTATTTTTCTAAAAAATGGCTAAATGTTTTCCAAAGGTTGCCAAACAACCTGTTTTCTTAAAAACCCTCTCTCGAGGAGATATTTTCAAATTGTTTTCCAAAAACCCTAAGTGTAGTCTTCGGATTATTCTTAGTTTTTAGGTGACCTAACTCACCTTAATCAAGTTAGGTGGCGACTCCGAATCTTTTTCAAAAGCCCTTTATTCAAACATGTTTTCAATTCAAACCTAGTCGCACTCATTCTTTTAGGAGGGTGAGTTCTAACGAGAGAGTACAACATTTTTCCGGCTTGTGCGAGTATTCCTCGAGTGCGAAAAATCGGGACGCGACAACCTAGGGTTAACTAATTTAGGTTATGTTAACATAGGGTCAAGGTAACATAAGGTTAACTAACTTGGGTTAGATTAACCTAGGGTTAAGGTGACCTAGGGTTACCTAACTAAGGTTGGGTTAACCTAGGGTTTCATTGACCTAAGGATAACTAACTTGGGCTAGGTGGACCTAAAGTTGGACAACTAAGGTCAAGTTAACCTAGGGTTGGAGGGTGGTTTTGAGAGGTGATTTTGAACTAGGGTTTTGACATAGCAGTTTTGGAAAAGGTGGTTTATGCATGAAACTTGAAAGTATGTTTTTGAAAACCATTTTATGAAAGCCACTCAAGTGAGTGTTGGGTTCTTATGGTTGGTATGTGGAAACCACTCAAGAGAGGGTTGCCTTGAAACCATTTCAACCACTAACTCAAGAGAGTGAAATTTGTGAAAATCAATATTGAGTAAATAATTTTGAAGACTTCTTTGATTGGGAAATTAAAGGGAACAAACCTTTGAAAATTATTTTTGGAAAAGGGAGTTTTAGAAAACTACTTTTGAGATTTTGAAAAACCACTCTAATGAATAAAGGATTCATATGGTTGGTTTGAAGGAAATTATTCCTGAGAGGACTCCATGGGACCATTCCAACCACAATATTCAAGAGAACAAAATGTTTAACAGTCAAGAAGAAAATGGTAGTTTTAAGAAATCATTTTTTTGAAAACTAAAGAAAGTGAAAATTTCAGAATCCTTCGCAAAGTGGTTGTTTTGAGAACCATTTTTGGTGTGTAGAAAACCCATTCTAATGAATTAGGGTTCATATGGTCAAGATAATAGAAAAATCACTCAAGAGAGGGTTCCAAGGGACCAATTTCAACCACAAAGTTCAAGAGAGTGGATTCTACAAAATCAATATAGAAGAAAAGATTTCGAAAGCCAATTTTATGCCACGTGAAATGCAAAGAAATGCAAGGATGCAAAATAAAGTCAAGGGGCTTAAAGGGGTTCTCTAGGATATGGAAACTGACCTAGGCCTTAAGGAACCAACTCTTAGAGCCATTTTTTGAGAAAACATTTGGATGTGGAATTTGAAAAGATATAGAAATAAAGATAGTGAAAGCTTTTACAAAAATGATAATGGACATGAAATGAGGCCAAGCATGCAATATAAGAACATGGTAACCATATGCAAGGGGGTCATGAATTCATACAAGGCTATAAGCTACACCAAATTGCAAGGTGCTCCAAGGTCATGCCATCTTAAAGTAGGCTAGTGAGAGATCCCCCTACACGGTGGCTCTCATAAGCTTTCCTCTAGGCATGAACTAGGAGCTCACTTGTTTCAAGCATGCAAGAAGGGGGGGGGTAGAAGATGGGGGTTTAAAATAGAGAATAGTCCAAGTAGGCTAGCAAGGAGAAGAGAAGAGTGGGGATAACAAAAATGTAAAAGAGAATACCACCTTTTGCATTCAAACACTTTCAAACTTCTATAGATGCTTTGACTTAAGCTTGAATAGCCTTAGAGAGGCTTGAAGGGGTTGGAATAGGATCTTCTATGATATAGAGAGCTTTGTAGGTGTAGTGTATGGGCTAAAGGGAGGTGGAATCTCACTTAAGTGGTTAGAGGGTGAGAGGTATACGGAAATTTGAGGTTCAGAGACTATTTCTGCAGAGCTTCACTATTGTTTTTTATTCTGGTATATACAAAGAGGGAGGCTAGTATTTAAAAGCAATCTGGAGAGGGCTGGCGCGTGTGTAAATGCGCTAGTGCTGTTCCACTGGTTGAATGCCATGTGGCACACTTTGTATTGACTTAATCTTAAGGAACAAGCAAAGTTTTAATCGAGCTGATCAAAATCTAAGCACATGTAGCATACGCTCCGCCACTGGAAATGTTCGTTTAAACTTTTCCTTGATAATTATGCAATCTGAAAAGGTTTTGGGAAAATCTTTCACGTCCACGATGTGCTCCTAGTGTTTCTCAAGAACCTAAAATTTTTGGGGAGCCTGAAAGGTGTTCGAAAGATTGAAATATTGTCTTGGGAAGCATGCATAAAAATGTACTTTTGTGAAGCGTTTGTGATATGCTCCATGTATATTCAAAAGTAGTAGTTTTTAGGCCACACAATCGGGGCCTTTGGGAAGTGATTTCTATGATTGGACCATATCAATGGAAAGTGCTCTCGAAATACTTTTGAGAATTCCGTAATATACACATTTCTCAAATTATTTGACGGTGCATTATAATTAGGGAATTGGAGAAAAAGATTACCTTAGCGGAGCGTCTGTGAGATGCTCCAAAGGTTACTGAAAGTAGTAGTTTTCGAGTCATGCGATCGGGGGCTTCAGAAAGCGATCTATTCAATCGAGCAGTATTGATGGAAAGACCTATGGTCAAGCTTTTGAAAATTCCCTGATTTATGCATTTCTCAAGTCGTTTGACAGTGAGTTATAACCAAGGAATCAAGAGAAAAGCCAACCCTAGCAGAGCGTTTGTGAGACGCTCCAAGGGACTTTCGTTGAGTTGGAGATATTTAGAGTCATGAGGCTCACATTAGATTGAATAGGGACATATGATAGGATATGTCAGTTTGGTACCAAGAGCCAGTGTGGTTTTGGGGTGCGTTGGGGAGCGCTTGGGCCACCTGGGGCAAAACGGTCATTTTGATTGGAATTGGTAAAAAATGGTCAAGATGGATTGGAATGGCATATTAGGTGTGCCGAACTGTTCAGAGATGGTCTCGAAAAATGTTTTCACTGTTTGGTAGGATTTTGATTGTGTTGCGATGCCCAGGGGTAAAGTGGTTATTTTGACTAGAGTTGACTGGAATGGGACCAAAATTGGTTAGGATGGTGTATTGAGTACGTCTAACCACCTAGGAACATTTTGGAAAGGTGGACTTACCGTCTTGAGAGATTTTGAACTTTCTCAAAGATGTGTTTGGAGGCCCAAGGGGCAGGTTCGGTCATTTTTTCACCGAGTTAGGCTAGCACACGCCGGTGTTGACCTTAGTGTTTGTTCTCGAGACCGCCCAGCCTCAAAAAGCTACCTGTACGATGTTGGTCCCTGAGACCGCCCGGTCTCCGAGAGCTACCTGTGAGATGGTGTTGGTTTTTGAGATCGCTCAATCTCAAAAAGCTACCTGTAGGGTGATGTTGGTCCCCGATATCACCTGGTCTCAGAGAACAACTAAATGATAAACATTCTACATTGGAAAGCTAGAAAGCACTAGAAGTGAACCGTATAGAATTTGATAAGGTGTTAGTCCTTGAGATCACCAGATCTTAGGAAGCTACCTAGATGGCATTGGTTCCCGAGACTACCCAGTCTCGGAAAGTTGCCTGGATGGCATTGGTTCCCCGAGACTACCTAGTCTCAAGAAGTTTGTTGGAGTGCCTATAGGCAATATGGTCTTTTCAGCTTCCATTGGCCCTTCTAGGCTTGGGAAGCCACCAGTTGATTAGATTGGGGTTTGAAAGAGCCGGCTTGGGCTCATTTGTGTTGTGTTGTGTTGTTTGAAACTGGATTTGGTTAAGCCGGAGACTGCTAAGCAGGTAAAAATGGGGTGTGTACAGCTACCTCTCTTTTTTTGTCTTTGATTGTCGAAGGCAGAAAAATAATAAGGTAAGAATCCCATTTTGGTCGTGAGGCAATCGGAGGGACGATGATTTGGAAAGTTTTTGGACTACTGGTGAGTCTCTCATTTTGAAAGCTTTGAATTTGGAAATTTTGGGTTTTTTTTGAATTTCTTCTTTTTAGAGTTTAGGTTTTGAAAAATGTCGGGTTATGAAGTTTTGGGTTTGAAAGGCTCGGGTATTTGAAAATGAGTGTCTAAAAAGTGGTTTTCTTTTTGAATTTTGAAACTCTTGAAAAGTAATTTTTGTCCTTCGCGGCGTTTAAAACTAGTTTTGGAGGGAAGTTGAAGGGTTTGGTGCATGTAGCACACGCGCCTGGCCAAAAATAACCCTGGCACATGTGCTACATGCACCATCTTGAAATTTCTTCTCGCGCATGTCGCGCCCAGATTTTTTGCACTCGAGGAATACCCACCCAAGCGGGAAAAACACTGTACTCTCTCGTTAGAACTCACCCTCCTAGAAGAATGAGTGCGACTAGGTTTGAATTGAAAACAGGTTTGAATAAAGGGCTTTTGAAAAAGATTCGGAGTCGCCACCTAACTTGATTAAGGTGAGTTAGGTCACCTAAAAACTAAGCATAGTCCGAAGACTACACTTAGGGTTTTTGAAAAACGATTTTGAAAATATCTCCTCGAGAGAGGGTTTTTAATAAAAACAGGTTGTTTGGCAACCTTTGAAAAATATTTAGCCCTTTTTAGAAAAATAACTCCGTTTGGTCTTTCAAAATAGTGATCTAGGTTCGGAGGTTGGTTACGTGTAGAGAAGACGCACTAAGCTATTACCCTACCCCGCCCTTTCGGTACCTACATGTCAATCTACCCCAGATTCACCTATGAGAGTCTTTAACTAACTAATGGTCAACCCTATTCACTTTAGAAAAACAATGTTTGAAAACTAACATGATGCATGATATGCAAATGCAATAGAAGAGAATTGAAAAATAGACTTGGAAAACGATTGATTTGATTTGAAAATAGATTTGAAAAGATGGGATTGAAATTGGAAAGTTTGAAAATTGAAAATAGAAATTTGAAAATAGAAATTTTGAAATTTGAAACTAGAAATTTTGAAATTGGAATTTTGAAAATAGATTGGAATTTGAGATTTGAAAAGATTTTGAAAACCACACCCATGAGGGTGGAATTGAACATTTGAAAAGTGTTGTGACCGCACCTATGAAGGTTGCCTACGTATCGCTTTGGGGGAATCAGGTTAGTCGTAGTTCGGACAAGAGTCCGATTGAAAATAGAAGAGTTGATTGAAAAAGGAGATTGAATTTGATTTGAAATTAGAAAAGGAGATTAAAAATTGAATTTGAGAAAATTGGACTTTGATTTGAAGAGATAGATTTTGGAAAGACTTGGTTTTGGAAAGATGGAGGTTTAGGAAACCTAGACTTAGGAAAAGGTAGGAGACCTAGGAAAGACTTGAGAATTTAAGAAAGATTGGATTTAGGAAAGGTTTGAATTAGGAAAGGCCCGATTTAGGAAAGTTTCAAACTTGGAAAGTTTCATTTTTGGAAAGTTTTGGAATTAGGAAAGGTTAGAATTAGGAAAGTTTTCAAATTAGGAGAGTTTTGAATTTAGAAATGTTTGAAAAAGGGAAGTTTTGATTTTGGAAAGTTTTGAAAACAAGGAAGTTTTGAAAATAAGAAAGTTTTGTTTTGGGAAAGGTTTGAAAAAGGAAAGTTTTCAATTTAGGAAATGTTTGAATTAAGAAAGTCACGAGTTGAAAAAAAAAAAAAGTCTTAGATTTGGAAAGATTTGAAGTTTAAGAAAGTTTAGAATTTAGAAAGTTTTTAGGTTTAGAAAGATTTAACTTAAGAAGGTTTCAAATTTAGAAAGTTTTGAATTTGGAAAGATTTGATATTTAGAAAGTTTTAGAGTTTTAGAAAATCTTAAAATTAGGAAAGGTTTGAGTTTAGGAAAGATTTGAAAGCTTGGATTTGAAAAAGATTTTGGAAAGGGGTAGAATTAGGAAAGGGTTGAATTAGGAAAGATTTGAAAGTTGAGTCTTAAAGTTTAGGAAAGATTTTTACGTTCAAGTTTTGGAAACTTAAAATTTAGGAAAGTAGAAGTTTAGGAAGGATTTGAATTAGGAAAGAGTTGGATTTTGAAATCTAAGGAAAGGTTTAAAGTTTGGGTTTAGGAAACTTATGGTTTAGGAAGGAATTGAATTAGGAAAGGTTTGGGATTAGGAGGGGATTGGATTTAGTTTCTAAAAGAAAAGAATTGATTTTGTTTCCAAAAACGGAGGACGGGATCTAGTTTCCTAAACGGGGAGATTTGATTCGGTTTCCTAAAGGGAAGATAGGATTTGACAAGGATTTGGAAAGGGAGATTCTAGAAACCCTAGGTTTGGAAAATTATAGTTTTGACGTAGAAAAGAGGTTTTGGAAACATGTAGAGTTTTGATGTAGAAAACGAGAGGTTTTGGAAACCTAGGTTTGGGGCAAAGTCTGAAAACCATGTTTTTGGGAAGAAAATTTAGGGTTTCCTAATTGTGGGTTCTAGGGCTTGACTTGGGCTCTAACGAAAAGGGATTTTTAGAAAGTGTGTTTTTAGAAACGTAGATTTTCTAGAAGGGAATCCTAGGAAGGAGTTTTTGGAAAGTGTGTTTGAAGAGGGAGTTTTTGGAAAAAGATTTTAAAGAGGAGGAGTTTTGGAAAGTGCGTTTTTAGAAACATAGATTTTGGAAAGAAGATCCTAAAGGAGAGTTTCTAGAAGAAAAATTTTGGGAAGAGGGTTTTTGGAAAGAGTTATGGGGAACATTTCTAGAAAGTGGATTTTGAAGAAAAGATTTTGGAGAGGAGTTGAAAAGAAGAGTTTTGAAACACAGATTTGGAGAAGGGAGTTTTTTGAAAACAATTTTTAAAGAGGGGAGTTTTAGGAAAGTATGTTGAAAAAGAGATTTTTAGGAAGAGATTTTTAAAGAGAGTTTTTAGAAGGTGTAAAAACATCTCACTTTTCTAAAGTAATTCTAACCATAAGAAGGCTAGAACCACTTTAGGAAAGCGGTTTTGAAAATAACAAGATTTGAAAATATAGACCAAAAGGTCACTTTTAATATAACACTTTCCTAAAGCAACCCTAGCCATGGAAAGGCTAGAATCACCCTAGAATTGTGGTTTTGAAAACAAGTTTTTGAAAAAAAGATTTTGATGCAATTTTGAAAACAAGCTTGAAAACGATTTTTGAAAACAACTTTTTGAAAACGAATTTTGGAAGATGCAAGACTATGATATGCACAATGCAATTTGGGGTTGTGAACATACAAGGTTAAGGCTTCACCACATAATAAAGGGGGCCGGACCCACATGGTCTTTGGTTAGACTAGAAGAAAGCCCCGACACGGTGACTCTCCAATAGTCCAATCCTACACATGGACCGGGAATCCCCTTGTTTCAAGCATGCGAAGAAAGGGCGGGAAAGAAATGGAGGATTAAAATAGAGAAAACCCAAGTGGGTTGGAGAGAGAAGAGAGAGGGGGGAATGCGGAAATTTAAATAGGAAGCCTACCTTGTATCTTGTTATTTGCGCGCCGTGCGGTCTTCAATCTTCGGTCTTCGTCTTGATCTTCTCCTTCAGTCTTCAAGGGTTGTCTTCAAGCTTTAGATGGCAACTCTTCAAGTCTTCGAAGGGTGGTTGAAGGCTAGTGTATGAGTGTATGGGGGAGTGTAATAGTGTATAGGGGGCTAGGGTTTGTGTAGGGTGGCTAGGGTTTGGAAAACCTAGGGAGGCTAGGGTTTTTGGAGGTGCTCGAGCTCTGTATATCGAATTATGTTATTTCTAGGTTAAGTTTTCAGACCCCTTTCACATTGAATGAGGCTCTGTATTTATAGAAGTTGGATAAGCCTGGCGCCTGTTGCAGTGGCTCCAGGGCAAAATTTACACTGGCGCCAGGCCATTTTTTGGCTTGGCGCGACTAGAAGTGGCGCCAGCCAATTAGGAAAGATTTAAGGTCGGCAAGCAACGTATCTTTGACTAGATTTTGGCGCCTGTACTAGTGACTACCCTGTAAATTTTAGCCTGGCTTTACTAGGAGTGACTCCGGAAAGTTCGGGAATGATTTGGAGGAGCCGAAAATGACCCGGAAGGCTGGAAAGGAGCATGAACACTTAAAAAAGTGTCCTGGTGGTATTTGACTTGAAAAATGAAGATAAGGGGGGTCGGAAAGGTTGACCGGGCCTTTAGGGGCAAAACGGTTAACCGGACCGGAAAACCGCCGAGGCGAACTCGGATTGTCCCAGAAAAAGACTTGGGATCTGGAAACATTATTTAGAATGTTCCTAGAGGTTGCCGGTTTGATTCCAAGAGCCGGCGTGGTCGGAAAAGGAGACCGGCCCACTAGGGGCAAAACGGTCATTTTGTACCGGGTTTGCTGAAACTGACTCGAAATGGTCCGGAAAGGTAAAGGAAGGTTGAGAATACTATAAAAAGTATTCTCGGGAGGTTACCGGTTTGATACCCAGAGCCGGTGTGGATCTCGGGGCGTTTGGATGCCTAGGGGCAAAATGGTCATCCTGACCGAAAAGTCTCGGAAAAGGTCCTAAGGGTAGTTTGGTCCTTTTCCACCGAAGTGGGCTAACAGCCACTGGTGTTGACCTAGGTTTTGAGTGTTTCCGCCACTCTAACGGTGTGAGTATTTTCGCTACTCGGACGGGGTTGAGTATTTCCGCTACTCGGACGGGGTTGAGTATTTCCGCTAGTCAGACGGGGTTGAGTATTTCCACTACTCGGACGGGGTTGAGGATTTGGGAGTATTTCCGCTACTCGGACGGGGTTGAGTATTTCTGCTACTCGGACGGGGTTGAAGATTTGTGAGTATTTCCGCTACTCTAACGGTCCTGTGAATACTTCCGCTACTCTAACGGTTCTGTGAGTATTTCAGCTACTCTAACGGTTCTGTGAGTATTTCCGCTACTCTAACAGTTTTGTGAGTAGTTTTGCTACTCGGACCGTCTCAAGGAATAAACTGTCTCGAGAGAGGGATTGGAAAGGGGTCTTACCGTCTCCGAAGAGACGTGCCTAGATTGGAACCGTCTCGAGGAATAAACTGTCTCAAGAGAGGGATTGGAAAGGGGTCTTACCGTCTCCGAAGAGACGTGCCTGGGTTTTGAGTGTTTCCGCCACTCTAACGGTTTTGTGAGTATTTTCGCTACTCTAACGGTTTTGTGAGTGTTTCCGCCACTCTAACGGTTTTGTGAGTAGTTTTGCTACTCGGACCGTCTCGAGGAATAAACTGTCTCGAGAGAGGGATTGGAATTGAAATAAGAAAGGACAATGCCCCTAAGGGCATTTTGGTCATTTTGCCTCTATTTGGGCCTAACAGGCCCGCGAAGCGATGGAAAGACGGAATTTGGACCTAGAGAATTGGTTTCGATTGGAATATGCCCAAAATGACTTGAAAACAAGTCTGGACGGAGTGTAGACTGTCGAGCGGTCAAAAATGGGGTGCTTACAGCTGCCCCTCTTTTTCTGTCTTTGCTTGTCAAAGACAGAAAACGATAGGAGTAAGAGTCTCATGTTGACCGCGAGGCAGTCGGTGGGACGGACACCGGAAATCTTTCGACAACAGGGGTCGAAAACGGATAACGGACCAAAAAGGCCTTCGAAAACAAGTTTTGGCGGGGAAAAGGGCAAAACTGCCCAAAATTTATAACTGGCGCCACTAGCAGTGGCGCCTTTGGTAGAAAAGAACTAGCGCCTTTGCTAGTGGCGCCAGGACTAAAGTTAAAACCAGAAAATTTCTAGTTCGAACACCCACGGGATTGGGAGAGTTTTCAGAGAATTCGAGAGTTTTCAAAGGAAAACCGACTTGAACCTTGAAGAAGCATTCCTTGGGGACCACGGGTGATTGCCGGAGGGAGTCCACGTCGCCGGAAAAGTCACCGGAAGAGAAGATTTCGCCGGAGAACTTCCAAAAGGTGAGTTTTCAAATTTGGTTGATTTTGATGTGTAGAACTTCGTTTGAATCATGTGAATAGTGGAAATTGATGTTTTGATATGTTTTGAACACTTTGGTGATGTTGTTTTTGCATTTTGATGGTTGTTTGATTAAATTTGAGTGATTATATGTAAATGTGTGAAGGGGGTTTTCAGCAGGAATAGGAAAGTTGTTCCTATAAGCATGGGTATTAGGTTTTTTGGCTATGTTTTTGTGCAATGTGCCTTAGAAAAATGTGTTTAACAACCGTATGAAGTTTCGTGATTTTTTGAAAACTCGGTGAATTTTTTATTTTGTGAAAAATAGAAAAATATTTAGAAAATTAGAGAAAATTAGAAAATTCAAGAAATTGACGAAATTTTTGAAGCTTGAAATTTGGAAAAAGATTGGAATATTTTTGAAAACATTTGAGGTGATTTTGAAAAATTTCGGAAGATGTTTGAAAACCATTGATTTATTTGAAAAATAAAACATGTGTTTTGAAAATTTTAAAAAATTGAAAAGTGTGCACGGGTGCCATTGTCATGTGATTGTTGTGTTGGAAGGTGCATATTTCGTATTCTGTGTTGATGTCATGGGTGTTGTAGGGGCCATTTTTAAACGGGACTCTGCCGAAATTTTTAGAAATTATGGAAAGAGTTGGTTAAAGTTTTAGAAATAAAATATTTTTGAAGGAAAAAGGCAAAGAACCCTTGAAACTTGGTTTAAAGTTGGAAAATCAAGATGTGCATGTAGGAAATTTGTTTTGACTTATCGTTCGAAGTCTTTTATTTGTTTTGTTTGTGTTAGTTGTTTATTTTATTTTACTATTATTTAAACTGCATGGATGGTATATTAACATCACTTACCTTGGCTTACCTTTTCAGGATGGCAGATGCAGGTGATGACAGTTCCGAGAGGAGACGCCGCTCGGGGAAGGCGACCCGGACCGATTCTGCTGGCGGTTCTAGTCGATCTAGAGGTAGTCGACGATCCACCAGACGATCCTCATCCAGCCAGAGCGGGCAGTGGAGTAGACTACCTGTCGACCCTTTTCCTCCGGTTGAGCAGGCTTTTGTTGAGGAGGTTGACGCCGAGGAGGAGGTACCGGGCCTTGGGGACCAGGTGACCGGCTATGGGAGAGCTTCTTCTAGGTATAGGCAGACAGACGCCAACTTAGGAGATTTGCAGATACCAGATGTCCCACCTCTCGGGGATCTGGCTTATCACCCTAGTGTATATTCCAGACAGCATTTGCCACCTCCACGAGTACATACAGCTTTTCGAGGAGTTGTTCACCAGGTTTTTGTGACCATGCAGCAGGCTGCCCCATCATACCGCGCCTTCTTGGCAGAGATCGGGTTTGGCGCCTTTATAGGATTACAGGCTAACCGCCTAAACCGGCATTTGGTACTGGTATTGGTTGAGCGGTGGTTCGGGGAGACTGGGACCTTCCATTTCGTCGGCTTCGAGTTAGGGCCCACTCTTTTAGATTGGGCGATTATTACAAGACTCTCCTTTGTCGGCCGGCGGATCACCCTGCACCCGGTCAGCAGGGACGAGGCTTGTTTGCTGTTGGATTTGCCTCAGCCTGAGCGTTCTGCCTTCCCAGTCTCTTGGATTAGTCAGGGTGAGCGTACTTTTGCTACTAAGCCATCGCCTGCCAGGCGGGATATCATGAGACGGCGACTTGTGTTGTATATCATCTTCAGATGCTTCTACAACAACAACAAGTCACTCGTGCCGTGCCGTCTGGTGAGTATAATAGTCGATCTGGGAGCTTTGTCTGAGTTGGACTGGGGGTCCTTTTCTTTTGGCTGCTTTCTTCGATCGATGCGGGTTCGGACTTCTTCTCGTTGGGGCAGCATGACTAGCTTTTGGCCCTTCCTTGTCTGGTGGAGTTACGAGTACCTGCCGGTGCGTCGCCCTACAGTTGTTGAGGATGATCTCTATCCTCGCGCTTTGAGGTGGGCTCGTGACCGGGTAGCCCAGCGATCAGAGATTACTGACTTCGTGACGCTCCGGGCTAACCTGGAGCTGATTGAGGCGAGGGATGTGACCTGGCGGCCCTTCATTGGATCAGTCCATTACAAGACAGTCCGGTACCTGGTCCCGTTGTCCTTATCGAGAGCTGCTTTTCTCAGTGATGACACCTGGGAGTCCTATCTTGGAGAGCGGCATTGGCGACAGTTTCACGAGGAGTTTCGATCAGCAGGGGCTTCGCCAGAGTATATGTTTGGAGCCCTGTTGGCCGGAGTGCCCATCCCCTACCAGGAGCCCCAGCCAGGTGCCGAGTTCTTGCTTCCTCCGGATACGGATTATGCCGCGCACTTCGGGGCCCATTTGATTGGTGCCTTCACCCGGTTTGAGGTAGTAGTCAGCGGGTATGCTGTTGGCCAGGAAGTGGTTGACTTGTGGCGCTTGGCTGGAGGATATGTGCCCCAGGCCGAGTTTACTGCTGTGAGAGACTAGAGAGATCGGTACCAAATGGAGCGGGACCAGTACCAGGCCGAGGTAGCTTCCTTGACGGCTCGGTTATCTCAGATGGGTGGTGGGGGGTAAGTTATTCTCTCTTTGCTCCTTATTGCTCTGCTGCTGCTTAGCTCCTTTTGCTTGTGGCTGATTTTGGTTCTATCTTCCCTGCAGGATGGTGGTGCTTCGAGTAGTTATCCTCCTCCTCCGATGCCGAGTTTTGGGGATTTTGATCCAGATGATATTGATTTTGACCTGTGATGCATGAGACTTTGATCTTCTTTTGCCCCTTGTCCCTGAGATGTACTGATGTTAGACAGTTTTATTTTACATAGTTTTGTATAAGGCTGGATGTTTATGGTACTTAGATGCACAGATAGACAGATATATATGATCAGAGGCATGTGATATTTATTCAATGAGTTGATGCTGATGACTTCTATTCCTACAGGGAGTTATATCCTATGTGTGCAAAGCTCATGCTGATCTTTTTGTTTTTTAAACATATGCACAAGTTAGAAATATGTTAATAGAATGACATAGGGTGCTGTTAGACTTGTAGCCTTGGGAATGGTAACTCCCTCCTCTTCGGGGGTTTAGCCTCTCTTCTGGCTCAATCCTACCTCGATTGGATGATAGCACTTCGCACCTTTCTCAACCTCTTGACTGCCCCCCAACTTTCTATCCTAAGGTTAGTGTATAGGGTTATTGGGCTGAGACTCTCGACTCTCGGGGTCTTAGCAACAACTTACCTGACCCTTGGCAGAGCGATAAGTGGCCAGTCATTTCAATCCGAGAAGACTTTATTTAGGACCGTAATGTAGGCTAGGTTATGGGGTTTTAGAAACAACGGGATATGTAGGCTCAAATTCAATGTTGTTTTTAGCAAGGTTTAGATCTATACTGTCCTTAACCATTTTTCAGTAGGATTAGCATCTTTTTATTTATTTATTTATTTATAAAGCTTTGGCAGCGTATCTAACTCATTTAGATCAAGCAATCTATTTTCAATCAGAATGGACTTTAATAGGGTTGTAATGTAGGTCATGGTTTCAGGGTTTTGCAAGAAAAGGTAAAGGTTCAAACCTATTGTACCTACTGGGTTTCCTTGTAACCTAGGATCACCTTTAAATTTCCTTCTCGCTTTTGGCCATATATTTCTCAGGGTGAAAATAACCTCGTTCTTTCACCCTTTCCATGTACTTCTTGAGATAAACATGATTTTCTTTGCTGCGCCTTTGAAGTTAACTCAATCACGATTTTCTTCAGGCCTTTCTTTAGAATCAGGGTTTTTCCCTTTTTTTCATTTTTTTTTTTTTTTGGCTCTTGCCCCTTGGCAACTCCTTTCTTTTGCTTTTTCTTTCTATTTCTTTTCTTTTCTTTTACGAAACGGAACAATTCTTCAACCCTTTTCCCTTAAACCTTTTCCATGGTAGTTCAATATACCCGGTATGGGCGGTGATCTCTAGGTTAGGGTTTTGCCAAAAAAGGATAGATAGCTCAACGGGTTTGGCAAGGGGTTGCTTTTGATTGTATGGGAAATGAAATGAGGGCCTCTCTTCACTTTGAATTAGATTGCTTGATCCATAGAGTTTTTCAACACTATCCTAGTATGATAGAGGTGGACATCACTCCTAGAGTTCTCAACTATTGTCTGCCCTAGTGTAGGGAGGACAGTCTTGGATCAGGGTTAACAAAGAAAATTTTCGCTTTCCACGAGGCACTAGGGGTTAAGCAAAGGGAATATGAGCACATTTAGTTATTTATTCAGCTATTTATTCTTTATATGTGGGGGAATGAAAGATGGCTCCTCTTCCTCTTGATAAACTGGCCACACATCGCTTAGCCTCAGAGTCTTGCAAGTGCTGCCTTTAGGTAGTATTCTCACTCATCCTCATTCTCTCTCTCTGTGGAAGGCTGATCATTTGGCGAGTGGTTAACTCGTGCTATCATCCCGTCAAGTTGGATAATTCCACAAGACAAACCATGCCCCTTGCGTAGAAAGTGGTCACTATTCCCAAGGAAGACAAGACAACAGCAATGGTGTAAAAGACTATCATTTGATTATTATTATTATTTTTACGAAAAGTATAAGGTTCTTAAGCAATAAGAAAATGTAAACATTAATTTAAAGACAAGAAGTAAAAGGGATAGAAAGAAAGTGGGTGAGACCACCCCTCTCTTGTACGCTTGTGCGAAGAACCCATTTTTAGTACGGCCTTGGGACAATCCCCACATCTTCGACGCTCCATTCACGACCCGGATCCTCTGCCAAGACGAGATAAGCAAAGGCTTCCCCTAGAGCTCCACAGGCGTTGACATTGTTGATGCGGTTGTCAGCCTTCTTTTTGTTCTTTGCAGGGGGTTCTTCTGTGAACAGGGTGACCAGCTCATCCCCTTCCAGTTCGAATGGCTCTGCTCGTTCTCTTGTCTCCTTAAGTCTCCAACCCATGTCTTCATAATTGTACTCAGTTATGGGCCAAGAGTTTTCCAGCAACTGACTTTCAGCTGCAGCATACTTCGAGTGTAGAAATTCATCACCCCACCCATCGGCAGCTATGCTTTCGATGTGTTCCTCCCTTGGCAACATTGGCTCCTCAACGGGGGATTGACTTGTGCAGCGGCCTCCCTCCATCTTAGGGCGTACGCTTTAAAACTCTCCTTCTCACCCTTGCTTATCGTCATCAAGGACCAGCGATCGGAAGTGAGATCGATGTTGTGACGGTATTGGGCTTTGAATGCATTGACTAACTCCATCCAGGTTGTGATCTTCCTTAAGTCCAGACGAGCGAACCATTGTAGAGCCGACCCGGTGAGGCTTTGTTGGAATAACTGCATAAGGAGCTTCGGGTCGTTGCCATGTCCACTTAGTGCTCCAGTATACAGACGAAGATGAGCAACAGGGTTACCGGTACCGTCGTACTTTTGGAAGTCTGGCATTTTAAACTTAGCAGGCCTTGGGTGGTCAGGGAAGAAACATAGCTCATCATAGGAAGTGAATCCGTAAGCATCATGGCCATGGAGACTTTGCAACGAATCCTCCAACCTTTGGATTTTCAGACTGAGAGGGTCTAGAGGGGCCTTCTTCGTAACGGGTGAATGCAATATAGTCTCCTCTTCTTCAATATTGACCCTTTTGGCATCTTCTTTGGTTTTCCCAGCATTGTCAGACTGAAGCAAGATCCTTGGATTAGCAGGTTCCAGGTCTTTAGATGAAGTCGTTGATGATGACGGGACCGCAGTAGTATCCTTCATGGCCAGAGTTTGAATGAGTTTGAGCATCTCATCCATTTTAGTCCTCATTTCATTAACTTCCTCTCGAGAGACTTGAGAGGATTCTTCAGGGTTAGCAGCCATCAATGATGCTTTGTGCTGAGTGATAATAGGATCCCTAGGTGGATATTGCACTTTCTTGGGAGCAATGTTGACTCAGTACAAGGTGACTTCTGTAAATAGAAATAAAAAGAAAAAAGGAAAAAGACAAAAACACAAGTCACAAGTTAGTTTTTGGTTTGTAGAGAATTTTATGCAATGCATGTCCGAGGGTTGCCCCTGCTTGAGAGGGAAACTAAACATGATGTATTGGCTCACTTTTGGAGATAGGGGGTTTGCCCCTGTATGCAGACACTTTACCGTCAGGTGGGAATCTTTAGCCATTCATGCATTAATTCATAAAAATAAAGAAGTACATTAAATTTTGTGTTTGAGATACAAAAGAATTGAAATACATTTTAATAGGGGGAGGGGGAACATTTTTCTTTGGACTTCCACCTATCTAATTTTACAAAGGGAAACCCTAAACTACTCTTGAGTCTTCGGATTCGCCTTCCTTGGATTTGATGTTTGAGGAGGTCGCTGAGAAACCTTGTTGATGATTGCCCCTTGTCTTCTTGGCAACCCTATTTCCGTGAGCATAGAGGGATTGGGGCCCCTCTTATGGAATGAATCGAGATGCATGCAATGAGTCCTTAGGGTTACGTGGGAACCCTTAGGGTTTGGGTAGGTTCAATGCAAGGGAGAGTAACGTTGGTGTCACTCTTAATGGGTTGATCATATGCATGAGAATGCAGTGACTTGAGTTACTTGGAACTCTTGTCTTGACATGGAATATTGAATGCATGAACATAAATATGCCAAGAGTATAAGGAGAGAGGGTACAATTGAAGTAAACATGCATGCATGAACAATTATAACAGTATAAATACAAGCATTATAACAGTAGGAATAAACAGGTATAAATGAAAGTAAGAGCAGTCGCCCTTTCCTCCGTGATTTTGAAAATGGTGCTCGTGTCCTAAATCCGACAGAGGTTCGGCTATGCATAGTGTCTATATGAGTATGAGGTTGAGGGTTGACTAATGCATCCTAAAAAGGCTCGGTCCCTGGATCTTCAAACCTAGGCCCACTCCCCGAGGTGGTGCCATGATCGGTTGGTGATTCGAGCGGGGGAACCATCAAGAGGCCGTAGGCGAAGAAACTGACACAGCATCTTGCCCACAACCAATATACCGATCCCCCTTTCTAACTAGAAATGACATATCAGGGTATGCAAATATGCAGAATGCAAGTGCACATGCAGTGTGTGTGTGATTTTTAAAAGTGGAGGAAAGGGCCTAACAACTCCCATTCATCCTGTACATCACATTCATGCAAAGCAGTTAATAATGTTTAAACATAAAGCGCACCTACAAAACAAAGATGCAAGTGTCAGTATGTGGATGACAAACATAATACAAGATAATATGAATAAATGCATATTTTTGAAAACAATTTTGAAAATTTGGTTTTGGAGATTTAAAGTGAATAGGATTGAACCAAGTTAATTGAAGACTCTACATGGGTGAAGGGTAAAGAGACACGACTACGGCCTAACCCTCTAAGTGTCCCCAGCGGAGTCGCCAGCTATCGCGCCTAGATTTTTCGCACTTGAGGAATACCCACCCAAGCGGGAAAAACACTGTACTCTCTCATTAGAACTCACCCTCCTAGAAGAATGAGTGCGACTAGGTTTGAATAAAGGGCTTTTGAAAAAGATTCGGAGTCGCCACCTAACTTGATTAAGGTGAGTTAGGTCACCTAAAAACTAAGCATAGTCCGAAGACCACACTTAGGGTTTTTGAAAAACGATTTTGAAAATATCTCCTCGAGAGAGGGTTTTTAAGAAAAACAGGTTGTTTGCCAACCTTTGAAAAATATTTAGCCCCTTTTAGAAAAATAACTCCATTTGGTCTTTGAAAACAGTGATCTAGGTTCGGAGGTTGGTTACGCGTAGGGAAGACGCACTAAGCTATCACCCTACCCCACCCTTTCGGTACCTACATGTCAATCTACCCCAGATTCACCTATGAGAGTCTTTAACTAACTAATGGTCAACCCTATTCACTTTAGAAAAAAAATGTTTGAAAACTAACATGATGCATGATATGCAAGTGCAATAGAAGAGAATTGAAAAATAGACTTGGAAAATGATTGATTTGATTTGAAAATAGATTTGAAAAGATGGGATTGAAATTGGAAAGTTTGAAAATTGAAAATAGAAATTTGAAAATAGAAATTTTGAAATTGGAATTTTGAAAATAGATTGGAATTTGAGACTTGAAAAGATTTTGAAAACCACACCCATGAGGGTGGAATTGAACATTTGAAAAGTGTTGTGACCGCACCTATGAAGGTTGCCTACGTATCCCTTTGGGGGAATCAGGTCAGTCGTAGTTCGGACAAGAGTCCGATTGAAAATAGAAGAGTTAATTGAAAAAGGAGATTGAATTTGATTTGAAAGTAGAAAAGGAGATTAAAAATTGAATTTGAGAAAATTGGACTTTGATTTGAAGAGATAGATTTTGGAAAGACATGGTTTTGGAAAGATGGAGGTTTAGGAAACCTAGAGTTAGGAAAGGTAGGAGACCTAGGAAAGACTTGAGAATTTAAGAAAGATTGAATTTAGGAAATGTTTGAATTAGGAAAGGCCCGATTTAGGAAAGTTTCAAACTTGGAAAGTTTCATTTTTGGAAAGTTTTGGAATTAGGAAAGGTTAGAATTAGGAAAGTTTTGAATTAGGAAAGTTTTCAAATTAGGAGAGTTTCGAATTTAGAAATGTTTGAAAAAGGGAAGTTTTGATTTTGGAAAGTTTTGAAAACAAGGAAGTTTTAAAAATAAGAAAGTTTTGTTTTGGGAAAGGTTTGAAAAAGGAAAGTTTTCAATTTAGGAAATGTTTGAATTAAGCAAGTCACGAGTTGAAAAAAAAAAAAAAGTCTTAGATTTGGAAAGATTTGAAGTTTAAGAAAGTTTAGAATTTAGAAAGTTTTTAGGTTTAGAAAGATTTAACTTAAGAAGCTTTCAAATTTAGAAAGTTTTGAATTTGAAAAGATTTGATATTTAGAAAGTTTTAGAGTTTTAGAAAATCTTAAAATTAGGAAAGGTTTGAGTTTAGGAAAGATTTGAAAGCTTGGATTTGAAAAAGATTTCGGAAAGGGGTAGAATTAGGAAAGGGTTAAATTAGGAAAGATTTGAAAGTTGAGTCTTAAAGTTTAGGAAAGATTTTTACGTTCAAGTTTTGGAAACTTAAGATTTAGGAAAGTAGAAGTTTAGGAAGGATTTGAATTAGGAAAGAGTTGGATTTTGAAATCTAAAGAAAGGTTTAAAGTTTGGGTTTAGGAAACTTATGGTTTAGGAAGGAATTGAATTAGGAAAGGTTTGGGATTAGGAGGGGATTGGATTTAGTTTCTAAAAGAAAAGAATTGATTTTGTTTCCAAAAACGGAGGACAGGATCTAGTTTCCTAAACGGGGAGATTTGATTCGGTTTCCTAAAGGGAAGATAGGATTTGATAAGGATTTGGAAAGGGAGATTCTAGAAACCCTAGGTTTGGAAAATTATAGTTTTGATGTAGAAAAGAGGTTTTGGAAACATGTATAGTTTTGATGTAGAAAACGAGAGGTTTTGGAAACCTAGGTTTGGGGCAAAGTCTGAAAACCATGTTTTTGGGAAGAAAATTTAGGGTTTCCTAATTGTGGGTTCTAGGGCTTGACTTGGGCTCTAAGGAAAAGGGATTTTTAGAAAGTGTGTTTTTAGAAACGTAGATTTTCTAGAAGGGAATCCTAGGAAGGAGTTTTTGGAAAGTGTGTTTGAAGAGGGAGTTTTTGGAAAAAGATTTTAAAGAGGAGGAGTTTTGGAAAGTGCGTTTTTAGAAACGTAGATTTTGGAAAGAAGATCCTAAAGGAGAGTTTCTAGAAGAAAAATTTTGGGAAGAGGGTTTTTGGAAAGAGTTGTGGGGAACATTTCTAAAAAGTGGATTTTGAAGAAAATATTTTGGAGAGGAGTTGAAAAGAAGAGTTTTGAAACACATATTTGGAGAAGGGAGTTTTTTGAAAACAATTTTTGAAGAGGGGAGTTTTAGGAAAGTATGTTGAAAAAGAGATTTTTAGGAAGAGATTTTTAAAGAGAGTTTTTAGAAGGTGTAAAAACATCTCACTTTCCTAAAGCAATTCTAACCATAAGAAGGCTAGAACCACTTTAGGAAAGCGGTTTTGAAAATAACAAGATTTGAAAATATAGACCAAAAGGTCACTTTTAATATAACACTTTTCTAAAGCAACCCTAGCCATGGAAAGGCTAGAATCACCCTAGAATTGTGGTTTTGAAAACAAGTTTTTGAAAAAGAGATTTTGATGCAATTTTGAAAACAAGCTTGAAAACGATTTTTGAAAACAACTTTTTGAAAACGAATTTTGGAAGATGCAAGACTATGATATGCACAATGCAATTTGGGGTTGTGAACATACAAGGTTAAGGCTTCACCACATAATCAAGGAGGCCGGACCCACGTGGTCTTTGGTTAGACTAGAAGAAAGCCCCCGACACGGTGACTCTCCAATAGTCCAATCCTACACATGGACCGGGAATCCCCTTGTTTCAAGCATGCGAAGAAAGGGCGGGAAAGAAATGGAGGATTAAAATAGAGAAAACCCAAGTGGGTTGGAGAGAGAAGAGAGAGGGGGGAATGCGGAAATTTAAATAGGGAGTCTACCTTGTATCTTGTTATTTGCGCGCCGTGCGGTCTTCAATCTTCGGTCTTCGTCTTGATCTTCTCCTTCAGTCTTCAAGGGTTGTCTTCAAGCTTTAGATGGCAGCTCTTCAAGTCTTCGAAGGGTGGTTGTAGGCTAGTGTATGAGTGTATGGGGGAGTGTATTAGTGTATAGGGTGCTAGGGTTTGTGTAGGGTGGCTAGGGTTTGGAAAACCTGGGGAGGCTAGGGTTTTCAGAGGTGCTCGAGCTCTGTATATCGAATTGTGTTATTTCTAGGTTAAGTTTTCAGACCCCTTTCACGTTGAATGAGGCTCTATATTTATAGAAGTTGGATAAGCCTGGCGCCTGTTGCAGTGGTGCCAGGGCAAAATTTACACAGACCATTTTTTGGCTTGGCGCCACTTCTAGTGGCACCAGCCAATTAGGAAAGATTTAAGGTCGGCAAGCAACATATCTTTGACTAGATTTTGGCACCTGTACTAGTGACTACCATGTAAACTTTAGCCTGGCTTCACTAGGAGTGACTCCGGAAAGTCTGGGAATGATTTGGAGGAGTCGCAAATGACCCGGAAGGCTGAAAAGGAGCAGGAACACTTAGAAAAGTGTCCTGGTGGTATTTGACTTGAAAAATGAAGATAAGGGGGGTCGGAAAGGTTGACCGGGCCTTTAGCGGCAAAACGGTTAACCGGACCGGAAAACTGTTGGGGCGAAATCAGATTGTCCCGGAAAAAGACTTGGGATCTGGAAACATTATTTAGAATGTTCCCAGAGGTTGCCGGTTTGATTCCAAGAGCTGGCATGGTCGGAAAAGGAGACCGGCCCACTAGGGGCAAAATGGTCATTTTGTACCGGGTTTGCCGGAACCGACTTGGAATGGTCCGGAAAGGTAAAGGAAGGTTGAGAATACTATAAAAAGTATTCTCGGGAGGTTACCGGTTTGATACCCAGAGCCGGTGTGGTTCTCGGGGCGTTTGGATGCCTAGGGGCAAAATGGTCATCTTGACCGAAAAGTCTCGGAAAAGGTCCTAAGGGTAGTTTGGTCCTTTTCCACCGAAGTGGGCTAACAGCCACTGGTGTTGACCTAGGTTTTGAGTGTTTCCGCCACTCTAACGGTGTGAGTATTTTCGCTACTCGGACGGGGTTGAGTATTTCCGCTACTCGGACGGGGTTGAGTATTTCCGCTAGTTAGACGGGGTTGAGTATTTCCGCTACTCGGACGGGGTTGAGGATTTGGGAGTATTTTCGCTACTTGGACGGGGTTGAAGATTTGTGAGTATTTCCGCTACTCTAACGGCGTTGTGAGTATTTCTGCTACTCTAACGGTCCTGTGAATACTTCCGCTACTCTAACGGTTCTGTGAGTATTTCCGCTACTGTAACGGTTCTGTGAGTATTTCCGCTACTCTAACGGTTTTGTGAGTAGTTTTGCTACTCGGACCTTCTCAAGGAATAAACTGTCTCGAGAGAGGGATTGGAAAGGGGTCTTACCGTCTCCGAAGAGACGTGTCTAGATTGGAACCGTCTCAAGAGAGGGATTGGAAAGGGGTCTTACCATCTCCGAAGAGACATGCCTAGGTTTTGAGTGTTTCCGCCACTCTAACGGTTTTGTGAGTATTTCCGCTACTCTAACGGTTTTGTGAGTGTTTCCGCCACTCTATCGGTTTTGTGAGTAGTTTTGCTACTCGGACCGTCTCGAGGCATAAACTGTCTCGAGAGAGGGATTGGAATTGAAATAAGAAAGGACAATGCCCCTAAGGGCATTTTGGTCATTTTGCCTCTATTTGGGCCTAACAGGCCCGCGAAGCAATGGAAAGACGGAATTTGGACCTAGAGAATTGGTTTCGATTGGAATATGCCTGAAATGACTTGAAAACAAGTCTGGACGGAGTGTAGACTGCCGAGCGGTCAAAAATGGGGTGCTTACAGCGCATCTACTACATGTGCCAGCCCATGGGTTTTAAAAACAAGGTAGTTCGCGTATTTCGCTTACGGGTTACACAAACTTGAGGCAATTTCAAGGATTCTCACAAGGGATTTCGAGTGATTTTTGTTGGGTCTTGCTAGGAAGGTATCAAGGGTTTTTGGTCACGTGTCGAAAGTTGTTGTTGTCGCCGGATTGTTGCCGAAAATCCAAAGGTTAGAATTCTTGAAATTTCGTCGATTTCAATGTATTTGTCCTTGCTTTTTGCTTATGATTAGTGTAAACCAATGTTTTAAGATGTTTAAAACACAATGGGCTGATTGTTTTTGTGATTTGATGATTAATTGAGTGTGTTTGGGATGATTTTGCATGTTATGTGAAAGGGTTTCTGTAGGGCTTAGAAAATTGCTCGTGTAGGTTTGGGTTTTGCATGTTTGTGTTTGATTTTTTTACCAGATGTCTTAGAAAAAATGTATAGAACAACTGTATAAAAGTTTTGTAATTTTCTAAAAAATTTAAAATTTTGAATTTTTGGAAATTAAGAAAAATTGAAAAATTAACCCTATTGAAGGTAGAAAAATTGTAGGACTTTTTTAGAAAATCATGAGGATCTTTTCGAGCGTTTTGGGAATTTTTAGAAATTTTGAGGAAATAAAAATTAAATTGGGAACTTTTGAGAAGCGAGGGAATTGACTTAAAAATTGTTTTGAATTATGGTTCATGCGCGACGGAGGAGAGGATTGTGTTGATTGATGTGGTTGAAGGCTCAAGATGCCTTGGAAGTGTGTTTGTGACTTGTTGAATATCGGGATAGTGACTTTTTAATGCGTAACTCTGCCGAAATTTTTCAAAAAGTATGAACTCTTTTAAAAATTCAACGTTTCGACTCTAAAATCCCTTCGAGAAAGAAAGTTGTCTATTGAAAACTGTGCTTTTGAAGGAGAAAGTCCTAGGAAATTGATTTGAAATTTTGACATAGAACTTTTTGAGGAAAAAGCTCAGAAAACTGTTTGAAAGCTTTTGAAAATGGGGCTTTTGAAGGAGAAAGCTGGAGAAACCGGTTTGAAAAGCTTGAAATAGAACTTTTGGAGAAAAAAGCTCAAAAAACCCTAGAAATTGGCTTGACATAAAACTGGGGAAAGGACAGGGCCTCGACTCTTTTTTTCTTTTTTTTTCTCTTTTTTTTCTTTCTCTTTCTTTTTCTCATTTTTCTTCTTTTTTTTTTTTTTTTTTTTTTTCACTTTTTGTTTGTTATATTGTTTTTTCTTTTGTTCTTTTCTTTTTTTCTTGCTATACTTATTTTTTCTTTTTTCTTTTTTTATGCATATCTTGTTACTGATCAACTTTCTACATTCCTTTTTGTTGTTGCTTTTCAAGATGTCGGATGCGGGCGGTGACGGCTCCGAGAGGAGGTGCCGTGGGTTGAGCTAGGGGAGGGTAGTGCCAGTGGGAGTGGCTCTGTTTGAGATGGCATTGGTTGATCTCATTACTCTTTAAGCCGGACAGCTTTGAGCAGTAGTTTTGCAAGGGGACAATCTTCTGCTGCTTCAGGAGAAAGGGTCGAGGAGGATGTTGTCCTCATGTCTCGGCTCTACGCTTGGTATGATAGCTATATTAAGGAGGAGCAGAGAATCTTTTGTAGGGCTTTTGGGTATCTCGGGTCACTTTTCTCCGTTCGGCTAGTACCTGGTCTGGTTGAGGCATTTGCTTCCTTTCGGTGCCCCGAGCTATGTCTATTTTGCTTTAGTGATTTTGAGATGACGTCGATTCCTCACGAGTATGGGCGCTTGTTAGGTTTGAGGTGTAGTCAGGAGGGTATCATAGTTCCAGACTTTCCTCAGGGCTTTCTTTCCGTTGTTTCTGGTCTCTTGGGACTTGGGCACTAGATTTTGGATTTAGACTCCCACCCTATTTTTTTAGTCCTTCAGGTGAACTTTTTAATTGATCATTTCGACTTTCATCCCAGTCAAGCTACTCACCCTAGTGTCTAGGATACTTCTTTGGAGTGGCCTATTGCTCGGATGAATTCCCTTGCCTTGATCTTACTGTGTCTTCTAGTATTCCCTCAAGGAGATGGCCAGGTGGATGGCGAATTTTGCCCCTTATTATTGTTGATCCGCCGAGGGTATTCTTATGCTCCTTTAGCAATGGGTGAGACCTACGTGAGCTTTACTTGGCTTCGGAGTTGGGAGGATGCTCATTTTATATGGTCTCCGACCCTTTTCTAGCTATAAGCTATCAAGCATCTATTTATTCACCGCATCACTTCTCATATATGGTATCTGGAGGTCGACCCTATCAGTGCCTTAGTGAGGTCTCAGTAGGAGATCATAAATGGTGTGGTCTGCCCTGATTCTTACATGACATGGATGGCATTCCTTCAGACGAGGAGATCTGATTTAGTCTAGTGGTTTGTGGGTTTGTGCAATGTTGACTTGTTGAGGGTACGGACTTCTAACCAAGTTTTTATCCCTTTGATAGGCCTGAGGGGTATTGTCCCTTTTTTTGGTATTTGAGTTCTTCATCAGCTGGGCCGGACACAGGACATCCCATACATAGCCAAAGTGACAGGATATTAGATTTATTTTGGTCATGATGTGTCGAGAGCTTTGATGACCGAGTTGATGAGGTTGTGGCAGACTTTGGTGGTGGGCGACAGCTTGGATGGTCCATTCACCTTTGTTCTGACAGCTACTACTGATTATAACAAATGGTTTTAGATGTATGTTTTGGGGGATGCCACAGTTAGAGATTCTCTCCCGAAGTCTCTTTTACCCCCAGTGGGATATGTCAATCTTTCAGCCATTGCTACCATCAGGGTAAGACATCACCAGAGACTTTATCATGCCCGGCTAGATGAGTTGGGGCTCTATTGGAGGCCAGCAGGAGACGAGTGAGTGATTTGGAGAGGCAGCTTGACCTGGCTCCCGGGATGAGAGACTGCCTTTTGGTCGACATTTCTTAAGGACTTAGGCACCCCCAGGGGTCTCAAGACACTCTTTCTTCAGTAGGGGCCAACCATCGGGATGAGTTCATAGCTTTACTAAAGGATATGATACATGCCTTTTCATAGGAGAGGGCTCATCTTCTTAACCGATGCCGGTGTCATGGAATGGGTCAGGTACCGACTAAATCCTTTGGGGCCTCTGCCAGTGCCGGCCCTTCTGGGGAAAGGTTGGTGACGCTATTGTTCAACAAGGCTGGTCTTTCGTCTGCTAGCCCTGGTCCTGTGGGTCTTGGCACCAGAGGTTTGGATGATGACTCATCGGATGGGGCCGTAGACCGTTAGGTTTTAGCCTACCGCTCTTAATGTAGTCTTTTCTCTTCTCTTTTCCTTTCCCGTTTTTGTTTGTACTACAGTTAGCTTGCTTAGAGATACATGGATTTTCTTTTGGGATTTCTTACATTTGTAAATATGCTAATGTTAGTATGGCTCTCATGATTTTGTTGTAATGAAATTTACCTTCTTGTCAGAGAGTGCCATCATCTGTTTTGCTCTTGCACTATTTTATTAGTTTAAACATGCATTATTTGCAAGAACCACATTTTTGGGATAGGAATTACTTCCTTGGGATGGGATTCTCATTAAGACGTTTTTGGCAGGGGCCAACATTATTCCTCCTTCTTGGCCCATTGACTTTGAAAGAATGCCTCTATTGATAATTGCTATATTCTCCCCTGTCTTTTCTTGCCATGACTTGGGAACTATTTACTCACTTCTGGAGATAAACCAAGGAAGGAAAGAGAAGGATGTAGTTATTTTTGCCATCGGCACCATTACGGGTTTTCGCCGATCCCAGCTCTGTCATTTCTCCATCTTGGCGCCTTAGCGGGTTTGCAACAGATTGACAGGTTTGTATCCTGCCATGCCTCCGTCTTTTTACTCACAACACTCTTGAGTTTTTGTCGCGCCGTTAGGGTCACTCTTTTTTTAGTTATTTTTTCCATCCGTGCCCTTGCAGGTTTTCACCGATCCTAACTCTATCATTTTTGCGTCTTCGCACCCTTACGGGTTTTCACCAGACCGACAGGTTCGTATCTTGCCATGCCTTCGTCCTTTTACTTGCGATACTCTTTTGAGTTTTCTCCGCACCCCTGGGGTCATGCTTTTTTTTTTTTTTTTTAGCAGTAAGGAATTCTCTTGTAATTCAGGAAGGATCTGTGTCAGGAATGGAGACTTGGATGTTTCAAGTATTTTCCCATAAATGTTATTTTAAAAAATCATCATCCTTCTTGTGTTAGGCTCAGTTTAGACTAAGCAGGTTTCATTGATCAGAGAGGGGTTTAATTTGGGTTGTAATGTAGGCCAAGTTAAGGGGTTATTAAAGGAAAGGGTATAAAGGCTCAAAATATCTTCACTTTTTCAAGGTTTACTTAAGACCTGCAATCACTTTCGAACCTATCCTCTCTTCATCCTTCTTTTCTATCTTCGTGTAAACTTTCCACTGCTTTGGTGTTGGATTTTTTTTTTTCTCTCTAAGTCATTACTTATTTTTCTTTTCTCTACCCCAGCCTCGTTAATCATGATAATTTTAGGATCCATATTTCATTCATTGGTCCTTTGTCTTCTTTTCGTTTCACCTTTGGAACCTATCTGGACCGTGTTTCTTCTTTTGCTTATCTCTTCTTAGTTTTGCTTTCACCCTTTGTGGGCGGTGATCGCTAGGCTAGGTTTGCCAAAGGAGTGCAATTGGCTCAAAATGGGCTTTAGCAAAGGAAGTTGTGTATAGGGTGAAAAGAATCGATGGCCTCTCATCATGTCAATTTAACCTGCTTAGTATTCGCGAGTTTTATACAAGAATTTTGATGATTCTTTTGAGAAGAAAGGAAAATATATATATATATATATATATTTATAAAAGAAAAATTCATAGGCCTTCCTTCATTTCAATGGACTTCCTTGCTGCTCAAGAGAAAATGAGAGTTCTGGATTCATACAAAGTAGCATTTGGCTGCATCTGAGTTCAAAGGGTTGGGAGATTCTTGTCCGTCCATTTTTGCTAGGATAAGTACCTCTCTTGTTAAGACCTTCTTAACTATGAAGGGCCCTTCATAGTTTGGAGTGAACTTTTCCTAGGCTTCTTCTTGATTAGAAAAAAATCTTTTTCAGCACTAAGACCCCAACCTGGAAGCTTCGGGGTCTTACTTTCTTGTGAAATGCTTTGGTTAACCTCCCTTTGTAGCATTGCGCATGGTAGACAACCGTTGTGCTTAGATTTTTTGCACTCGAGGAATACACACACAAGCGGAAAAAATATTGTACTCTCTCGTTAGAACTCATCCTCCTAGAAGAATGAGGGCGAGTAGGTTTGAATTGAAAATTGATTTGAATAAAGGGCTTTTGGAAAACAATTTGGAGTCGCCACCTAACTTGATTAAGGTGAGTTAGGTCACCCAAAAACTAAGCACAATCCGAAGATTACACTTAGGGTTTTTGAAACCGATTTCGAAAATACTTCCTCAAGAGAGGGTTTTTAAGAAAACAGGTTGTTTGGCAACCTTTAGAAAATATGTAAGCCCTTTTTGAAAATAACTCTTTGTGCTCTTTTGAAATCAATGATTTAGGTTCGGAGGTTAGTTACATGTAGGGAAGACACACTACGCCATCACCATATCTAGCCCTTGCGGTACCTACATGTCTAATCACCCTAGGTTCACTCATTAGAGTCTTCAATTAATAAATGTCCAAAACTATCCACTTTGGAAAAGAATTTTAAAAAAAAATTTAACATGATGCATGATATGCAAGTGCAATAGAAAGATTTGATTTTGAAAATAGATTTGAAAAGGAGAATTGAAGTTTGAAATTGGAAAGAAAGTTTTAGAAATTGAAATTGCGGACTGAAAATCGATTTTAGAATTGGAAGTTTGAAAAGAGTTATGGAATTAGAAATTTGAAAAAAGTCGTGATTGCACCCATAAGGGTTGTCTACGTATCCCTTTTGAGGAATCAAGTCAGTCGTAATTCAGACAAGAGTCCGATAGAAAATAAAAGGTTCAACTTGAAAAAAGTTGAATTAGAATTTGGATTGGGAGATTAGGAAATTATGATTGAACTTAGACCTAGGATTGAACTTGAAAGAGGATTTGACTCTTGGAAGAAAACTTGAACTAGATTTGAAAAGATAGAGTTTTGGGAAACCTAGACTTAGGAAACATGGGACTGAGGAAAGACTTGAGGTTTAAGAAAGATTTGACTCGAATTTTGGACTTGGAAGATTAGAGAAAGATCAGATATAGGAATGGTTCGAATTAGGAAAGTTCCGTTTTAGGAAAGTGTCATTTTAGGAAAGTTTCATTTTAGGAAAGTGTCATTTTAGGAAAGTTTTGAAATGAGAATATTTTGAAATAGGAAAATTTTGAAATAGGAAAAGTTTGAAATAGGAAAGATTTGGAATTTAGAAAGTTTAGAATTTTAAAAAGTTTTAACTTAAGAAAGTTTCAAATTTAGAAAGTTTTGAATCATGAAAGATTTGAAGTTTAGAAAGTTTGGAATTTTAGAAAGATTCAAAGTTTGAGTTTTAGAAAGATTTGAAATTAAGAAAGGTTTGAGTTTCAGAAAGATTTAAAAATTTAGATTTGAAAAGTTGAAATTTGGAAAGGTACGGATATAGGAAAGGGCTGAATTAGGAAGATTAAGAAGCTTAAAATTTAATGAAAGATTTAAAAGTTTAGGTTTTGAAAACTTAAGGTTTAGGGAAGTATGAGATTAGGAAGGGTTGGGATTAGGAAAGATTTAGATTATGAAGGATTGGGATTCCTATTTCCTAAAACAAAAGATTGGATTTTGTTTCTAAAAAGAGATGATTTGAAATTGTTTAAAAAAATGGAGGATAAATGGGAGATCGGATTTGGTTTCTTGAAGGGAAGATTGGATTTGACATGGTATTGGAAAGATGAAGTTGTAGAAACCCTAGATTTGGAAGTCTATGATTTAATGTAGGAAATAGGTTTTTGGAAATTTATGATTTTGATGTAAAAATGTTTTAGGAAATAAAATTAGGATTTCCTAATCGTTGGCTCTAGGGCTTGACTTGGTCTGCAAGGTAAAGAGTTTTTGGAAAGTGAAACTTTTGGAAAAGAAGATTTTTGAAAGGAAATCCTAAAAAAGAGTTTTTAGAAAGTAAACTTGGAAAGAGAGTTTTTAGAAAGGGATTTTTGGAAAGAGTTTTTAGGAAAGAGTTTTTTGGAAAGAGTTGTTAGGAAGGAAACTTAGGGAGTGTTTTTAGAAAGTGAATTTCGGAGAGAGCTTTTTGGAAAAGAGTTTTTAGGAAAGTGAATTTTGTGAAGGGAAGTTTTAGAAAGCAATTTTTGGAAAGGAGTTTCAGAAAAGGAGATTGGAGAGACTTTTTAGAAAGTATATTGGAGAAGAGATTTTAAGAAAAGAGATTTTTAGAAAGTGAATTTAAAAAAGAGATTTTAGAGAGAATTTAAATGTAGACTTTTGCAAGCCTCTAGTGTAGGAGTGCATATGAGTGTATGGGAACTAGGGTTTGTGTATGGAGGCTAGGGTTTTGGAAAACCTAAAGAAGATTAGGGTTTGGAGAGGCTACGAGCTCTTTGTATCGAAGAAGAGAGTTTTTAGACTCAGTTTGTGAACCCCTTTTCATGTTGGAGGAGGCTTTGTATTTATAGACAGAGAATTAACCTGGCGCCTGTTGCAGTGGCGCCAGGCAAAATTTTCTTCTAGCGCCATTGCATGCCAAATTTTGGCTTGCAATGGCGCCAGTCACTTAGGAAAGTTTTTGGCAAGCAACGTATCTTTAGAAGATTTGGGTGCTTGTACTAATGACTACAATGCAATTTTTAGCCTAGCTTCACTAGGAGTGACTTCAGAAGGTCTAGGAATGATTTAAAGGATCGATAATAGCCCAAAGGGGTGGAAAGGGAAAGTGTCGCGCCCAGATTTTTCGCACTCGAGGAATACTCACCCAAGCGGGAAAAATGTTGTATTCTCTCGTTAGAACTCACCCTCCTAGAAGAATGAGTGCGACTAGGTTTGAGTTGAAAACATGTTTGAATAAAGGGCTTTTGAAAAAGATTCAGAGTCGCCACCTAACTTGATTAAGGTGAGTTAGGTCACCTAAAAACTAAGCATAATCTGAAAACTACACTTAGGGTTTTGGAAAAACGATTTTGAAAAATACCACCTCAAGAGAGGGTTTTTACGAAAAATAGGTTGTTTGGCAACCTTTGGAAAATATTTAGCCCCTTTTAGAAAAAATAACTCCTTTTGGTCTTTGAAATCAGTGATCCTAGGTTCGGAGGTTGGTTACGTGTAGGGAAGACGCACTAAGCTATCACCCTACCCCGCCCTTTTGGTACCTACATGTCAATCTACCCTAGATTCACCTATGAGAGTCTTTAATTAACTAATGGTTCAACCCTATTCACTTTTAGAAAAACAATGTTTGAAAACTAATTTAGCATGATGCATGATATGCAAGTGCAAAATGAAAGAATTGGAAAATAGAAATTGATTTGAAAAGGAATTGATTTGATTTGAAAATAGATTTGAAAAGATGGAATTGAAATTGGAAACTTTGAAAACTTAGAAATAGGAATTTGAAAATAGAAATTTTGAAATTAAATTTTGAAAATTGATTGGAATTTGAAATTTGGAAAGATTTTGGAAACCGCACCCATGAGGGTGGAATTGAAAGTTTGAAAAGTATTGTGACCGCACCTATGAAGGTTGCCTACGTATCCCTTTGGGGGAATCAAGTCAGTCGTAGTTCGGACCGGGGTCCGATTAAAAATAGAAGGTTGGATTGAAGAAGGAAATTGAATTTGATATTGGATTTGATTTGAGATTAGAAGAGGAGATCGGAAATCGAAATTGAGAAGAAGATTGGACTTTGACTCGAAAAGATTGATTTTGGAAAGACTTGGTTTTGGAAAGATGGAGGTTTAGGAAACCTAGACTTAGGAAAGGTAGGAGACCTAGGAAAGATTTGAGATTAAGAAAGATTGGATTGGGATGTTAGACTTGGAAGATTTTGAAAGATATGGAAACTTGAAATTTAGGAAAAATTCAGATTAGGAAAATTTCGAATTAGGAAAGTGTCATTTTTGGAAAGTTTTTAGGAAAGTTTTAGAAAAGCTTTGAAATTAGGAAAGTTTCATTTTTGGAAAGTTTTGGAATTAGGAAAGGTTAGAATCAGGAAAGTTTTGAATTAAGAAAGTTTTGTATTTTAGAATGTTTGAAAAAGGGAAGTTTTGAATTTAGAAAGTTTTGAAAACAAGGAAGTTTTGAAAATAAGAAAGTTTTGTTTTAAGAAAGGTTTGAAAAAGGAAAGTCTTCAACTTAGGAAGAGTTTGAATTAAGAAAGTTTCAACTTAAGAAAGTCCTAAATTAAGAAAGTTTTGAGTTTGGAAAAGTCTTAGATTTGGAAAGATTTGAAGTTTAAGAGAGTTTAGAATTTAGAAAGTTTTAGGTTTAGAAAGATTTAACTTAAGAAGGTTTCAAATTTAGAAAGTTTTGAATTTGGAAAGATTTGAAATTTAGAAAGTTTAAGATTTAGAAAGTTTTTAGAGTTTGAATTTTAGAAAGTCTTGAAATTAGGAAAGGTTTGAAAGCTTATATTTGAAAAGTTAAGATTTGAAAAGAGGGTAGAATTAGGAAAGGGTTGGATTAGGAAAGATTTTTATGTTCAAGTTTTGGAAACTTAAGATTTAGGAAAGTGAAAGTTTAGGAAGGATTCGAATTTAGGAAAGATTTGGATTTTGAAACTTAAGGAAAGATTTGAAGTTTAGGTTTAGGAAACTTATGGTTTAGGAAGGTATTGAATTAGGAAGGTTTGGATTAGGAAGGGATTGGATTTGGTTTCTAAAAGAGAAAGGTTGGATTTTGTTTCCAAAAACGGAGAATGGGATCTAGTTTCCTAAACGGGGAGATTTGATTCGGTTTCCTAAAGGGAAGGTAGGATTTGGCTAGGATTTGGAAAGGAAATTCTAGAAACCCTAGTTTTGGAAAATTGTTGTTTTGACGTAGAAAAGAGGTTTTGAAAACACGTATAGTTTTGATGTAAAAAACGAGAGGTTTTGGAAACCTAGGTTTGGGGCAAGATTTGAAAACCATGTTTTTGGGAAGAAAATTTAGGGTTTCCTAATTGTGGGTTCTAGGGCTTGACTTGGGCTCTAAGGAAAAGGGATTTTTAGAAAGTACGTTTTTGGAAACGAAGGTTTTGGAAGGAAAACCTAGAGGGAAATTTCTAGAAGGAAGATTTTAGAAAAAAGAGTTTTTGGAAAGATTTTTAGGAGAGATTTTTTTTTTTTTTAAGAAAGTGAATCTAGGGAGTGATTTTTAGAAAGTGAATTTTGAGGAAAAGGTTTTGGAGAGGAGTTGAAAAAGAGAGTTTTGAAAAAAAAAAAAAGAAGATTTTGGAAGGGAGTTTTTGAAAAACAATTTTGAAGAGGGGAGTTTTAGGAAAGTATGTTGAAAAAGAGATTTTTAGGAAGAGATTTTTAAAGAGAGGGAGAGTTTAGAAGGATTAAAAACATCTCACTTTCCTAAAGCAATTCTAACCATAAGAAGGCTAGAATCACTTTAAGAAAGCGGTTTTGAAAACAACAAGATTTGAAAATATAGACCAAGAGGTCACTTTTAATGTAACACTTTCCTAAAGCAACCCTAGCCATGAAAAGGCTAGAATCACCCTAGAATTATGATTTTGAACACATGTTTTTGAAAAAGAGCTTTTGATGCAATTTTGAAAACAAGTTTGAAAACGATTTTTGAAAACAACTTTTTGAAAACGAATTTTGGAAGATGCAAGACCATGATATGCACAATGCAATTTGGGGGTCGTGAACATACAAGGCTAAGGCTTCACCATATAATCAAGGGGGCCGGACCCACGTGGTCTTTGGTTAGACTAGAAGAAAGCCCCCGACACGGTAATTCTCCAATAGTCCAATCCTACACATGGACCGGGAATCCCCTTGTTTCAAGCATGCAAAGAAAGGGGGGGAAAGAGATGGGGGATTAAAATAGAGAAAACCCAAGTAGGTTGGAGAGAGAAGAGAGGGGGGAAGTACGGAAAATTAAAGAGGGAGCCTACCTTGTATCTTGTTTATTTTGCGCGCCGTGCAGTCTTCGGTCTTCGATCTTCGGTCTTGATCTTCGTCTTTCGTCTTCAAGAGTTATCTTCAAGCTTCGGGTTGCAGCTCCTCCAGTCTTCAAAAGATGGTTGAAGGCTAGTGTATGAGTATATGGGGGAGTGCATGAGTGTATAGGAGGCTAGGGTTTGTGTATGATGGCTAGGGTTTAGTTTAAGGTGGCTAGGGTTTGGAGAACCTAAGGAAACTAAGGTTTTTGGAGGTGCTCGAGCTCTGTATATCGAATTGTGTGATTTCTAGGTTAAGTTTTCAGACCCCTTTCACGTAAAACGAGGCTTTGTATTTATAGAGAGAGGACAAACCTGGCGCCTGTTGCAGTGGTGCCAGGCCAAATTATACACTGGCGCCACTAGTAGTGGCGCCAGCCATTTAGGAAACAATTAAGGTCGGCAAGCAACGTATCTTTGACTAGATTTGGGCGCCTGTATGTCGCGCCCAGATTTTTCGCACTCGAGGAATACTCACACAAGCGGAAAAAATGCTATACTCTCTCGTTAGAACTCACCCTCCTAGAAGAATGAGTGCGACTAGGTTTGAATTGAAAATTAGGTTTGAATAAAGGGCTTTTGAAAAAGATTCGGAGTTGCCACCTAACTTGATTAAGGTGAGTTAGGCCACCTAAAAACTAAGCATAATCCGAAGACTACACTTAGGGTTTTGGAAAACGATTTGAAAATATCTCCTCAAGAGAGGGTTTTTTAGGAAAACGGGTTGTTTGGCAAACTTTGGAAAACATTTAGCCCTTTTTAGAAAAATGACTCCTTTTGGTCTTTGAAATCAGTGATCTAGGTTCGAAGGTTGGTTACGTGTAGGGAAGACGCACTAAGCTATCACCCTACCCCGCCCTTTCGGTACCTACATGTCAATCTACCCTAGATTCACCTGTAAGAGTCTTTAATTAACATATATTCAACCCTATTCACTTTAGAAAAACAATGTTTGAAAACTAACATGATGCATGATATGCAAGTGTAAAAATAAGAGAGAATTGAAAAATAAATTTGAAAAGAGATTAATTTGAAATTGATTTGATTTGATTTGAAAATAGATTTGAAAAGATAGAATTGAAATTGGAAAGTTTGAAAATTTGGAAATAGAAATTTGAAAATAGAAATTTGAAATTGGAATTTTAGATTTGAAAAGATTTTGAAAACCGCACCCATGAGGGTGGAATTGAAAGTTTGAAAAGTATTGTGACCGCACCTATGAAGGTTGTCTACGTATCCCTTTGGGGGAATTAGGTCAGTCGTAGTTCGGACCGGAGTCCGATTGAAAATAGAAGAGTGGATTGAAGAAGAAACTTGAATTGGACATTGAATTTGATTTGAAATTAGAAAAGGAGATTTGAAGTTGGAATTGAGAGGATTGGACTTGCTTTGGAAAGATTGATTTGGACTTGTTTTGGAAAGGAGAAGGTTTAAGAAAACCTTGACTTAGGAAGGAGAAGAGACTTAGGAAAGACTTGAGATTTAAAAAGATTTAGAAAGATTTGACTCGAATGTTAGACTTGGAAGATTTAAGAAAGGTTCGAATTAAGAAAGGCCTGATTTAGGAAAGTTTTAGAATTAGGAAAGTTTCAACTTAGGAAAGCTTTGAATTTGGAATGTTTCAACTTTAGGAAAGTTTTGAATTAAGAAAGTTTCGAATTAGGAAAGTTTTCAAATTAGGAAATTTTTTGAAAATTGGAAAGTTTTGAATTTAGAAATGTTTTGAATTAGGAAAAGTTTAGTTTAAGAAAGGCTTAGAATTTGGAAAGCTTCAAGTTAAGAAAGTTTTGAATTTTGTAATGTTTTGAAAAAGGGAAGTTTTGAATTTGGAAAAGCTTTGAAAATAAGAAAGTTTCGTTTTAGGAAAGGTTCGAAAAAGGAAAGTTCTCAGTTTAGGAAATGTTTGAATTAAGAAAGTTTTGAGTTTAGAAAAGCCTTAGATTTAGAAAGATTTGAAGTTTAAGAAAGTTTAGAATTTAAAAAGTTTTTAGGTTTAGAAAGATTTAACTTAAGAAGGTTTCAAATTTAGAAAGTTTAGGATTTAGAAAGTTTTAGAGTTTTAGAAAATCTTGAGATTAGGAAAGGTTTGAGTTTAGGAAGAGTTTGAAAACTTAGGTTTGAAAGGTTAAGATTTGAAAGGAGAATAGAATTAGGAAAGGGTTGAATTTAGGAAAGATTTAAAAGTTGAGTTTTAAAGTTTAGGAAAGATTTTTATGTTCAAGTTTTTGGAAACTTAAGATTTAGGAAAGTGAAGGATTAGGAATGATTTGAATTAGGAAAGAGTTGAATTTTAAAATTTAAGGAAAGATTTGAAGTTTAGGTTTAGGAAACTTATGGTTGAGGAAGGTAGGAAATTAGGAAGGTTTGGATTAGGAAGGGATTGGATTTGGTTTCTAAAAGAGGTTGGATTTTGTTTCCAAAAACGAAGGACGGGATCTAGTTTCCTAAACGGGGAGATTGGATTTGGTAAGGACCTGGAAAAGGAGATTCTAGAAACCCTAGATTTGAAAAACTATAGTTTCGACGTAGAAAAGAGGTTTTGGAAACATGTATAGTTTGGATGTGAAAACAAGAGGTTTTGGAAACCTAAGTTTAGGGTAAAGTTTGAAAATCATGTTTTTGGAAAGAAAATTAGGGTTTCCTAATTGTGGGCTCTAAGGCTTGACTTGAGCTCTAAGGAAAAGAGATTTTTAGAAAGTGCGTTTTTGGAAACGAAGGTTTTAGAAGGAAAAGCCTAGAGGGAAATTTCTAGAAGGGAGATTTTGGAAAAGAGAGTTTTTGGAAAGATTTTTAGGGAGCGCTTTTAGGTAAAGATTTTAAAGAGAGGGAGTTTTTGGAAAGCATGTTTTTGGAAACGTAGATTTTAGAAAGAAGATCCTAGAGGAGAGTTTCTAGAAGGAAAATTTTGAAAAAAGAGTTTTTTGGAAAGATTTTTAGAGGGAGTTTTTAGGAAGGTGAATCTAGGGAGTGTTTTAGAAAGTGAATTTTGAGGAAAAGATTTTGGAGAGGAGTTGAAAAAGAGAATTTTGAAAAATAAATTTTAGAAGGGAGTTTTTGAAAACAATTTTAAAAAGGAGAGTTTTAGGAAAGTATGTTGAAGAAGAGATTTTTAGGAAGAGATTTTTGAAGAGAGCTTTTAGAAGGTGTAAAAACATCTCATTTTCTTAAAGCAATTCTAACCATAAGAAGGCTAGAAGCACTTTAGGAAAGCGGTTTTGAAAACAACAAGATTTGAAAATATAGACCAAAAGGTCACTTTTAATGTAACACTTTCCTAAAGCAACCCTAGCCATGGAAAGGCTAGAATCACTCTAGGATTGTGATTTTGAAAACATGTTTTTAAAAAAGAGCTTCTGATGCAATTTTGAAAACAAGTTTGAAAAACAATTTTTTGAAAATAACTTTTTGAAAACGAATTTTGGAAGATGCAAGACTATGATATACACAATGCAATTTGGGGTCGTGAACATACAAGGTTAAGGCTTCACCACATAATAAGGGGGCCGGACCCACGTGGTCTTTGGTTAGACTAAAAGAAAGCCCCCGACACGGTGACTCTCCAATAGTCCAATTCTACACATGGACCAGGAATCCCCTTGTTTCAAGCATGCAAAGAAAGGGCGGGAAAGAGATGGGGGATTAAAATAGAGAAACCCCAAGTGGGTTGGAGAGCGAAGAGAGAGGGGGGAAGTGCAGAAAATTAAAGAGGGAGCCTACCTTGTTTCTTGTTTATTTTGCGCGTCGTGCGGTCTTCGGTCTTCGGTCTTCGGTCTTCTTCTTCAACCCTCAAGGATTGTCTTCAAGCTTTAGATGGCAGCCCTTCAAGTCTTCAAAGGATGGTTGAAGGCTAGTGTATGAGTGTATGAGGGAGTGTATGAGTGTATAGGAGGCTAGGGTTTGTGTATAGTGGCTAGGGTTTGGGAAAACCTAGGGAGGCTAGGGTTTTGGAGGCGCTCGAGCTCTGTATATCGAAATATAAGATTCTTAGGTTAAGTTTGCAAACCTTTTTCACGTTGAATGAGGCTTTGTATTTATAGAAGGAAGACAAACCTGGCGCCTGTTGCAGTGGCGTCAGGCCAAATTATACACTGGCGCCACTAGTAGTGGCGCCAGACCATTTTTTGGCTTGGCGCCACTACTAGTGGCGCCAGCCATTTAGAAAACAATTAAGGTCGGCAAGCAATGTATCTTTGACTAGATTTGGGCGCCTGTACTAGTGACTACCATGTAAATTTTAGCCTGGCTTCACTAGGAGTGACTCCGGAAAGTCCAGGAATGATTTGAAGGAGTCAGGAGTGACCCGGAAGGCTGGAAAGGAGCAGGAACACTTGAAATAATGTCCTGGAGGTATTTGACTTGAAAAGTGAGGATAAGATGTGTCGGAAAGGTTGACCGAGCCTTTAGGGGCAAAACGGTCAACTAGACCAGAAAACTGCCGGGACAGACTCAGACTGTCCCAGAAGAAGACTTGGGATCTGGAAACATTATTTAGAATGTTCCCAGAGGTTGCTGGCTTGATTCCCAAAGCCGGTGTGGTCGGAAAAGGAGACCGGCCCACAAGGGGCAAAACGGTCATTTTGCACCGGGTTTGCCAAAACTGACTCGGAATGGTCCGGAAAGGTAAAGGAAGGTTGAGAACATTATAAAATGTGTTCCCGGGTCATTACCGGTTTGATACCCAGAGCCGGTGTGGTTGAAGAAGGAGACCGGCCCTTCAGGGGCAAAATGGTCATTTTGTACCAGGTTGGCCGAAACTGACTCGGAATGATCCGGAAAGGTAAAGGAAGATTGAGAACACTATAAAAAGTATTCTCAGGAGGTTACCGGTTTGATACCCAGAGCCGGCGTGGATGCTTAGGGGCAAAATGGTCATCTTGACTGAAAAGTCTCGGAAAAGGTCCTAAGAGTAGTTTAGTCCTTTTCCACCGAAGTGAGCTAATAGCCACTGGTATTTACCTAGGTTTTGAGTGTTTCCGCCACTCTCACGATGTGAGTACTTCCGCTACTCGGACGGGGTTGATGATTTGTGAGTATTTTCGCTACTCGAACGGGGTTGTGAGTATTTCCACTACTCGAACGGGGTTGTGAGTATTTCCGCTACTCTAACGGCTCTGTGAGTATTTACGCTACTCTAACAGTTCTGTGAGTATTTCCGCTACTCCGACGGTTTTGTGAGTAGTTTTGCTACTCGGACCGTCTCGAGGAATAAACTGTCTCGAGAGTGGGATTGAAAAGGGGTCTTACCGTCTCCGAGGAGACGTGCCTGGGTTGGAGCCGTCTCGAGGAATAAACTATCTCGAGAGTGGGATTGGAAAGGGGTCTTACCGTCTCCGAAGAGACATGCCTGGATTATGAGTGTTTCCGCCACTCTAACGGTTTTGTGAGTACTTCCGCCACTCTAACGGTTTTGTGAGTACTTCCGCTACTCTAACGGTTTTGTGAGTGTTTCCGCCACTCTAACGGTTTTGTGAGTACTTCCGCTACTCTAACGGTTTTGTGAGTATTTCCGCCACTCTAACGGTTTTGTGAGTAGTTTTGCTACTCGGACCGTCTCGAAGAATAAACTGTCTCGAGAGTGGGATTGGAATTGGAATAGGAAAAAACGATGCCCCTAAGGGCATTTTGGTCATTTTGCCTCTATTTGGGCCTGACAGGCCCGCGAAGCGATGAAAAGATGGAATTTGGACCTGGAGAAATGGTTTCGATAGGAATATGCCCACCATGACTTGAAAACAAGTCTGGACGGAGTGTAGACTGCCGAGCGGTCAAAAATGGGGTGCTTACACCGTACTAGTTACTACCATGCAATTTTTAGCCTGGCTTCACTAGGAGTGACTCTGGAAAGTCCGGGAATGATTTGAAGGAGCGGGGAGTGACCCAAAATGCCAGAAAGAAGCAGGAACACTTAAAATAGTGTCATGGAGGTATTTGACTTGAAAAATTAAGATAAGGTGGGTCGGAAAGGTTGACCGGGCCTTTAGGGGCAAAACGGTCAATCGGACCGGAAAACTGCCGGGGCGAACTCGAATTGTCCCGGGAAAAGACTTGGGATCTGGAAACATTTTTTAGAATGTTCCCAGAGGTTGCCGGTTTGATTCCCAGGGCCAGCGTGGTCGGAAATGGAGACCGGCCCACCAGGGGCAAAACGATCATTTTGTATCGGGTTTGCCGGAACTGACTTGGAATGGTCCGGAAAGGTAAAGGAAGGTCGAGAACACTATAAAAAGTATTCTCGGGACATTACCGGTTTGATACCCAGAGCTGGTGTGGTCAAAAAAGGAGACCGGCCCTCTAGGGGCAAAACGGTCGTTTTGTACCGGGTTGGCCGGAACTAACTCAGAATGGTCCGGAAAGGTAAAGGAAGGTCGAGAACACTATAAAAAGTATTCTCGGGACATTACCGGTTTGATACCCAGCGCCAGTGTGGTTCCCGGGGCATCCGGATGCCTAGGGGCAAAATGGTCATCTTGACCGAAAAGTCTCGAAAAAGGTCCTAAGGGTAGTCTGGTCATTTTTCACCGAAGTGAGCTAACAAACATGGGTATTGACCTAGGTTTTGAGTGTTTCTGCCACTCGGACGGGGTTGAGTATTTCCGCTACTCGGACAGGGTTGAGTATTTCCGCTACTCGGACGGGGTTGACGATTTGAGAGTATTTCCGCTACTCTAACGGCTCTGTGAGTATTTCTGCTACTCTAACGGTTCTTTGAGTATTTCCGCTACTCTAACGGTTGAGTATTTCCGCTACTCTAACGGTTCTGTGAGTATTTCTGCTACTCTAACAGTTGAGTATTTCCGCTATTCTAACGGTTGAGTATTTCCGCTACTCTAACGGCTCTGTGAGTATTTCCGCTACTCTAACGGTTGAGTATTTCCGCTACTCTAACGGTTGTGTGAGTAGTTTTGCCACTCGGACCGTCTCGAGGAATAAACTGTCTCGAGAGAGGGATTGGAAAGGGGTCTTACCGTCTCTAAAGAGATGTGCCTGGATTGGAATCGTCTCGAGGAATAAACTGTCTCGAGAGAGGGATTGGAAAGGGGTCTTACCGACTCCGAAGAGACGTGCCTGGGTTTTGAGTGTTTCCGCCACTCTAGCGGTGTGAGTGTTTCCGCCACTCTAACGGCTTTGTGAGTGTTTCCGCCACTCTGACGGTTTTGTGAGTGTTTCCGCCACTCTAACGGTTTTGTGAGTAGTTTTGCTACCCGGACCGTCTCAAGGAATAAACTGTCTTGAGAGAGGGATTGGAATTGGAATAAGAAAGGACAATGCCCCCTAAGGGCATTTTGGTCATTTTACCTCTATTTGGGCCTGACAGGCCCGCGAAGCGATGGAGAGACGGAATTTGGACTAGAGGATTGGTTTCGATTGGAATATGTCCATAGTGACTTGAAAACAAGTCTGGACGGAGTGTAGACTGCCGAGCGGTCAAAAATGGGGTGCCTACAGCTGCCCCTCTTTTTCTGTCTTTGCTTGTCAAAGACAGAAAATGATAAGAGTAAGAGTCCCATGTTGACCGCGAGGCAGTCGGAGGGACGGACATTGAAAACCTTTCGACAACGGCAGTCGAAAACGGATAACGGGCGAAAAAGGCCTTCGAAAACGAGTTTGGGCGGGAAAAAAGGCAAAACTGCCCAGAATTTATAACTGGCGCCACTACTTTATGATTCAATTTTCTATTCCATGGATTTGTGCTTGGAACTATACCATTATTTCTCAAAATTCCTTTTCCTATCTTGCCCGAAGCTTTCAGGTCAAATGGTGGGATAATTGGCCGGCCGCCCAAACTGTCACCTCTCAAACAGTCCACAAATTCTTCCAACAACACCCAGCCATTGCTATGGCATCTGATCCCCAATTTCTCCTCAATCGTAGCCAATTAATTCCTCAATCAACTGCAGCCAAATCCAAAAAGGAACTTCGCCAACACTTGCTTGAAACCTTATCATCTCTCTCTGATAGTGATGATGAGGCTTCTCCATCCAACCCAGATCAAGATTCTCAAGTATCTTCTACAGATCTTGCCCAAGATAATGAAGATGACTGTTTTGGCATTTTCACTCCAGTCAAAACTCGCTCCAAAAGTCGACAGGAGGTGATCAAAGCAAGACAGACATCCCACTGATCAAGCCATCAACTTTCGGCGCTCTTCTGACAAATTTCAGCAAAAGTCAATCCTGCTACAGTACAAATTTCAGCAAAAGTCAACACTGCTACAGTAAAAGCGACTTTTACTGTTCACTATTCACTATTCACAAGAGACAAACAACTTTCGGCCACCGACAGTTCCTGTTTCAACAGTTCCAGTCTGCCAACCGACAAACCGGCACTATTTCAACAGTCCCAGTTTTCCTTTTCTGTCTATTTAAGCACTGACTCTCCCATTTGGAGGGCAGGCCAAATTTGTCCAACCTCTCTCTCTCTCTCTCTAGAATTCTTCTGTAATCAAGATCTCAAGTTCAAGTATCAGTGATTTCCAGATATTACCTGGTAATCTTCAAATGTTTATGTAATTTTCAATTTGTTTATGTAATTTTATTTTCAATCTTCAATTTCAATTTCAAGATTCAATGCTGCAAAATCTAGTATTAATAATTATTTGCTTGTTCGATCAGGTTTGAATTGGGTTTGATAAAGTAGGAATGCTTCATGGATAGATGGAGGAAAAATTTGAGGTACGGACCCAAAGTGAGTCCACCAGGAAAAGAACCAATTTGGAAAAATGAAAGGAAAGTCCTTTTTGAAGGTAAACATCCAAGAGTGACTAAATTTGGGATTTTGCAAAAAGAAAGTATTGAACCAGGCTTGCTGGTAATCATAATAATTGAAAGTAGGAGGGTTGTAAACTTCCGAAAAACGGCAGGGACGGAGAGGATGAGGCCCCCATTGTTCTTGGGTTAAGATTTGGTTAATGTAAACAGTAGAATAGGCAATGTGGGTTTGATCGGGATTATAATGATTTTTGAGGGAAATGGAATCAGTTTCAATGAGGATAAATTCATAAAATTGTTGGGTATGTAAATGGGAGATTTGGAGAAAGTGTGTGTTCGGGGCAAACACTCTAGGAGGAATTTGAAATGGATCCTCATTCCATGTTTGATTTTCCAAAAGAACAATAGTTTGTTTGCATTGAGTTTTGAGAAAATATTTAGATTTGACTATGGGGTTATTAGCCACCACAGAAGAAGAAGAAGAAGTGGGGCGAGAAGCCACCATAGAAGAAGCAGTAGAGGGGCGAGGAGCCACCACTTGTTGTTGTTGGGGAATGACGGTAGTTTGAGCATAGGTTTGAGATAATTGTTGAGTTTGATCAATAAGTGTTTGGTTATACCAATCACTGGGAGACATGGGAGGAAGTGTTTGGAGAGGAATTGGTTTCATGGCATAAGAAGCTTTGGTTTTGGGTTGAGTTTGAGCAGGGGCTTTGCCGGGATCTCGACTGGGTTTAGGAGGCATGGTGTGAATCTCCTTGTAAGAATTCTCGAGTAAGAAAATCTGGACGTGAATTATCAATGCCTTTAATGTAAGCGATTTTAAAATCAAAAACAGAAAGAATAGCTTGCCATCTAGCAAAGATTTGCTTAGAAGCTATATTTTCTACATCTTTAAAAATAATATTTTTGGCAACTTGACAATCAATACGAAGTAAAAATTCTTGATTTAACAAATCACTTTGAAATTTGGAAATACATAAAACAATTGCTAATAATTCCTTTTTAATAGTGCTATAATTCTTTTGAGTAGGATTCCAGGTACCCGAGGTAAACCTAACTAATTGTTCTTTGTTATTGAGGACTTGTTTAAGAATACCACCATAACCTATATCAGAGGCATCTGTTTCAACTATTTTAAAAGCAGTAGGATTGGCTAGGGTGAGACAAGGCAGGGTTTGAACGTATTGCTTAAGGGTTTGAACGATCTTAGTATGTTCATTAGACCAAGCAGGAGGGTCTTTCTTAAGACGTTGCCTGAGAGGAGCAGCAATTTGACTTAAATTGGGATAAAAGTCAGAGACATAATTGAGACTTCCTAAAAACCTTTGCAATTGATTTTTATCTTTAATTTCATCAGGAAATTTATTAGCAAATTGGATAGATCTTTCAATAGGGGTAATTGTACCTTGATAAATATAATGTCCTAAGAACCTGACACGAGTTTGAAATAAACTAATTTTCTTTGCAGAAAGAACTAAACCAGTGTGTTTAACAATTTTGAAGAATTGTTCAAGATGTGTCCAGTGTTGAATAATAGAATTGGAAAAAATCAAAACATCATAAATATAAACAATTGTGAATTGAGAATGGGGATTGAAAATATCGTTCATAATTTTTTGAAATTCAGAGGGAGCATTTTTTAAACCGAATGGCATTACATTCCATTCATAATGTCCAAAAGGTAAAGTAAATGCAGTTTTATATCGATCTTATTCAGCTAATTGAATTTGCCAAAAACCAAATTTCATATCAAATTTTGAGAAGATTTTTGCATGACAGAGACGTTGAAGAAGATCTTTTTTATTTGGAATAGGATACCGAATCCATTGAAGAGCATCATTTAGAGGTTTATAATTAATTACTAAACGGGGAGCACCTCGTTCAATCTCAGCATTTTTATAAACATAAAAGGCAGCACAACTCCATGGAGATCTACTAGGGCGAATTAATTTTTTATCAAGTAAATCCTAAATTTCTTTTTTACAATATTCAAAAAGTTCATGGTTCATTTGGATTGGACGAGCTTTGGTAGGAATTTTGGCATCAGAAAAATCAGAAGCATAAGGTAAAGTAACAACATGTTTGTGCCTAGACCAGAAAGCATTGGGTACATCAGAACAAACTTCTTGTTGTAATTTGGTTAAAAATTTACCGATGGCTAATTGTAAAGTACCATTTTGTAAGCTACGTTCAATTTGAGTATTAATTTTTTCTTCTTTTAAAAATAATAAGTGTTTTTCTTTTCGAATGATAAGATTGAGAGTTTTATGGGAAATAGCAAAATTTTTTAAAGTATTGAGATCTTTGGTACGAGGAGGACTTACAAAGGGGAAAATAATTTGATTATTATTAAGAGTAGTAGTGATACCTTTAGTAGTAACTTGAAAGGGTTATAGAAGACTAAGGAAAGGAGTCCCTAATATAACTTCCCTGGAAAGGTTTTTGACAAGTACAAAAGGAGTTTTGATACATATATTATTATTGCAAATATGAGCAGTAGAAAGTTTATATTGTATTTGGAGTGGAGTTCCACTAGCAGCAGAGAGACGTTCACGTGTTTTTTCAAAATATTTAGTAGGGATCAAACCTTCTTGAATACAATTAAGATCTGCACCCGAGTCAAAAAGGGCAATAGTGTCAAATCTAAATTCTTGGTTAACAACAAGGGTAATTTTGACATTCCATTTTTGATAAGAGATTTGGGAAAGTAAGAAAATATCTGTAGGATTGGGAATATTAGGCTGGCTAGAAGAAGAGGAAGAGTGTTGAAGTAATAACACTTGATTCTTAAGATTATCAAGATCAATTTTGGAAATATTATGTTCAAGTTTTAAATCACGTAATTCTTTTTTCACAGCGTTGATTTCAGTTTGTAAGTCTTGAATAGTTATAGGGGAAGACTTAGAAGTTTGATCAAATCTCTTGAGAATATCATTAAGATTATAAGGGTTATTTAATAATGAAATATCTTGGGTAGGTTTGTCAGCAGAAGTTAAACTTTGTTTAAGTTGGAGTAAATAATCTTTTTTAACTTGAGGATCAGAAATTTTATCTATAACATCAAGAAGTAATTCTTGTTCTTTTGTAATAACATTAATAGTACGTGTGGTTGGACATTGACAATTGGTTTTTATAATTTGGTCAGGTTTAGGGGAAGAAGAAGAAGTATGAGGTTCGTCTTCGTCAGAAGAAGATTGGGATACAATTTCATCTATTTGTAATGCATCATCAGAGAGGGAAGGATTATCAGAAGCATCAGAGTTTAAGAATAAATGCATAAGTTGTTGTTTAAGTGTTTCATCAATATCTAAGGAATTAATTTTTTGATTCATTCGACACTGATTTTTATAATGGCCAACTTTACCACATTTGTAACATGTGGGGACTTTTCTGGTGTGTTTAGAAACATGTTTAGGTTTAGATGGAGAAGTTTTTACAGGAGGTTGTGCATGGGGTTTCTGGTAAAAAACATTAGAACTTGGTTTGGGTTTTCGAAAGAATCGTCGTGCAGAAGTAGTGCGAGGTTTACGTCGGGAAGGGGGTATGATTTGTGTGGTATTTTCAAATCCAAATTGTTGGCAAAAGGTACCTAATTCACGTTTGGAAGTGGCTAAATCCTTTTGTAATTGTTGGTTAAGTTTGAAGTTGGTACAAAGTTCAAGACCTTGGGTTTGGATGGCATTAATTAAGTCATCATAAGTGAGTTGTTCATAAGGGACAACGCTATTGTTGTTTTCTTTGAGTTTGTCTTTAACTTTTTGAGAAAATAGTTTGGGAAGACCATCTAAAAATTTTTCTTTCCAATGTGTTTGGCGGCAATCATCACGTAACATAACTTTAGTTAAGAAAACATCTTTATACCAACGGAAATCTTGAAGTTTTGGACATCTAAGATTATTGAGGATTTCAGAGGTAACAGCTTGGACTTTGGAAGGATGCCCTAAGAAGTGCCTAGAAATGGAAAAGATAAGGGTACTAACTGCATCTTCAATTGTTTGATTGTCTTCAGTTTTGATGGGTGTACCATTTGAATCAGTTTTGATTGCATTAAGGATTTGAGTACGTTCACTAGAGGTGAGAAAATGATCCCACCATCCTTTAAGATGACCAGTAAAACCAGCGACTAAAGCTTGAGCAACAGCAAAATCAGAAGATTTTTGTTTAGTTTTGTAGGCTAAAGCAACTATTGTCATTTCTTGGAGTTTGTTAAGAATATGATATTCAGTCATACCATCAAAATTCCATTCATAAATGGTACCACCATGATAAGCAGCTTGAGTGAATTGATTTCTTTCTTCATATTGCATATCAGGAAGAGTATGACGAGGATAATAATTTTTAGTGTTATTGGTTTCATAGCGGTTTTGATATTTCCATTTTTGTTTTTTATTCTGGGTAGCATTGAGTTCTAAAGGTTGGGAATCATTCATGGTTTGTTCAATCTCTTCAATTTCAGAAAGGGTTGGTTGAGATATAGTATTAAGAGTTTTAGAAGTAGATGGAGGAGTGTCAAGTGCAGTGACAACACGGAGAACATGATCAAGTTGTGCAAGTTTATGATCAATTTGAGAAGAAAAGTCTTGATTACTTAATTCATTTTGAAGATGTGAAGGGACTTCATGTGGTGTAAATAGAGGGGTTTCAGTAGTGGTGAGTGTAGTGACTTGATCTTTGCTGATAAAGTTTTCCACACGAGTTAATTGGTCACCTATAGTTTTAAGTGTTTGATTTGTAAAATTATTTTGTTGTAAAATATTAGAAATATCTTTGGCATTAGGAGGTGAAGTATCAGGCTTAAGTTTGAAAGGGGAAGCAGTAATAATACTAGATCGGTGTTGAATATGAATTTCTTCTAGAGGGGGATGAATAGAAGGTTTAATAATATCGTTGGAAGTAACCCATTGGTTTTCAGTAGTGGTAATAACATTAAGTTGGTCAAAATAATTAGAATAGTATTCAAACCAGTCAAAGAAACTCTAATAAATTTTGTTATTTTGAACAAACTGATAGTATTCTTCACGTATAGGAAGGCGAGCAATTTCATCAAAGGTTTTTAAAAACCAATTCTTCTTTTGTATATTTTGGGGAGAATTAAAATCACGAACTAAAATAGATTTGTCAAAAATAAATTCTTGTTCTATCATATTTATTTGAGGATTAAGAGGAGGATCTGGAAGCATTTGAGATAGTGTGGGAGATTGGGGAAAATCATCTTGTGTATAAATAGGTTGTGCAACATTAGAAGTTGTGACAGATTGTAAGACAGGAGATCTAAAATGCATTGAAGAAGAAGGGACAGAGGAAAAAGAACTCCTAGGTGGGAAAGATTGAAATTGAGTGCTAGCAGATGATCCAACATTTGAGAATCGTGGTCGAGATGACCCGGCCGTAGTATTGGTGAATTTGATACGAACACTACCATCAGTGCTTTCATGAATATATTCTAAATTTTTGTTTTCTATGGTTGTAGATGGAACTTCATTGTCTAAAGTCCATTCTAATGGGAGATTAACATCTTCCCAACGTATGGTCTTGGGAGTACTAATATTGGAATCACTATTCGTATAAATAAGGAGTGTTTCGCCTTTGGGGCTTGTGATCTTACAACGTGGATCTATAAGTGTAGTCATGGCTTTGAGGTGGATTCGATAAATAATGGAAAAAGGGATATTGCCGGGTCCTAAGTCATAACCAGAAGTTTTAATTTTAAGTGTGAGGACTTTAAGAATACCAGTATCTTGGTGACATACAGCATATCCGGGATAACAATCAAAATGGACAGGCCCACTATAAAGACTTGTTTCAATTAAACCTAAGGTACTGTTGATAAATGTTGTGTGTCTTCTATCTTGTAAAGTTAAAAGAATTGCAGTATTTTGACCCTAACGGGTTAAGGGAACAACAGCAACTTGTACTAATCCTAAGTGTAAATAATTGTATTTTTGTTGTTTGTATTTGTTAATAAGATTTTGACTGAGAAGTTGAATTTGTTGAGATGATTCTGTAAAAGGAATTGTTTGTTCGACAGTTTTGATAGTATAATTGGACAAAAAATCAAAAGGTTTAATTTGATAAATTTGACGGACAGAGACACGAGGAGGTGTCCAATTGGGAGGAGGAAAACATTGTTCTTCTTGGTTAAGTATTGAAGTGTCATTACTACTATGAGATTGCCTAGATATCGAAGACATGGTTCTCGTTAAATGATTCATTAGGGAACTTAATTGTTTATCATTTAAGTATTTAGATTCAAAATTATATAAAGATTAATACCTATGGGTGATCTAGATGTACCCTAGCTGGTCAACGTTTTACACCTATTGCCTCAACCTTGGGACTTATTGCAGCTACGCGACTAGTTGGTTTACAGGTTCATCAGACAACACAGAGGATAAGAATCAGATACATAATTTGAAAACAAATACTTGAAAGATTCACAATAAGTGACTAATAAATACAATTACAAAGAACATGGCTCTGATACTAGTAGTGGCGCCTTTGGTAGAAATGAACTGGCGCCTCTGCTAGTGGCGCTAGGTTTGAAGTTAAAACCAGAAAATTTCTGGTTCGAACACCCACGAGATTTGAAGAGTTTTTCGCAAATTTGCGAGGCATTGCAAGGAATCTGTCTTGGACATTGAAGGAGCACTCCTTAAGGACCACGGGTGATTGCCGGAGGGAGTCCACGTCGCCGGAAGTGAAGATTTCGCCGGAGAACTTCCAAAAGGTGAGTTTTCAAATTTTGTTGATTTTGATGTGTAGAACTTCGTTTGAATCATGTGAATAGTGGAAATTAATGCTTTGATATGTTTTGAACACTTTGGTGATGTTGTTTTGCAATTTGATGGTTGTTTGATTGAATTTGAGTGATTATATGTAAATGTGTGAAGGGGGTTTTCTGTAGGAATAGGAAATTTGTTCCTATAAGCATGGGTATTAGGTTTTCTGGCTATGTTTTTGTGCAACGTGCCTTAGAAAAATGTGTTTGAGCAGTCTCCGGTCCGTCTAGACTTGTATTGAAGTCAATATGGATATATTACAGTTTAAACCAGTTTTCCAGATCTAATCCCGTCAATCAATCGCTTCACGGGGCCATTGGGCCCAAATAGAGGCAAAATGACCAAAATGCCCTTGGGGCATTATCCGGTCCAATTCCAGTGGTCATGTTTTTTCAAGACCAATTCCAATTCCAATTAAATTCCTCAAGGTGATAAGTCCATCTTGTCCGGCACATTTTTTGAGAAAAATCTTCAAAGCGGTAAGTCCCTTCAAACCCGTCGACCGGGACAACACCCCAAGTCCCCGAGATGGTAGAACGGTCCACCTTTGGCGCCTACTAGCCTGCTAATGAAGAATGTTCATTTTGGCACGCCTTTCGAGAGAGTTAATTCCTCAGGTGATAAGTCCACCTAGCAGCTTATCGAGACTAGGCAGTCTCTGGAATGATCGCGAACCGTCAAAGTGGCGGAAACACTTATAAACAGGTCGATATAGGGAATTACCAACAAACCCCCATCTTACAAGACCACCATCAGAGTGACGGAAACACTCAAAACCCAGGTCAACGCCACTGCCTGCTAGCCCACTCGAGTGAAAAATGACCAAATTGCCCCAAGGGCCATTTTTGGCATGTTTCTTGAGAGAGTACCTAAGTCCTTAGAATGGCAAGTCCACCCTTCCAAGATTGTCTTAAAGAAAATCCGGCATGATTGGGTGCCTTCCAGTTGGTTTTGGGCCAATTCCGAGACCCTCCGATCAAAATTACTATTTTGCCCCTAGGCATTCGTGCACCCCAGGAACCACACTGGCTTTGGGAATCAAACCAATAACCTCTTGGGGATGTTTCTAATAGTATCCCTAGCCTTTCGATACATTTCTTGGTCATTCCGAGTCAGTTCCGACAAACCTAGTGCAAAATGATCGTTTTGCCCCTAGTAGGATGATCGCCTCTTCCAACCACACCGGCTCTGGGTATCAAACCTGTAACCTCCTGGAACATTCTAGCTAATGTTCCCAAGTCTCGAGTCTTCTTTTGGGATATTCTGAGTCCATCCCAGTAGCTTTTTAGCCCGATTAACCGTTTTGCCCCTAATAGTCCGGTGAACCCCTCTAACACATCTTGACATCATTTTTCAAGTCTACCACCCCCGAGGCACTATTCTAAGGGTTTCTGTCCCTTTTCAGCCCTTCGAGCCATTCCCGGCCCTTGAAATCATTCACGTACCTTCTGGAGTCAATCCTAGTGAAGCTAGGCTAAAAATTGCATGGTAGTTAGTAGTATAGGAGTCCAAATCTTCTGAAGATACGTTGCTTGCCGACCTTAAAACTTTCCTAAGTGGCTGGCGCCACTAGTAATGGTGCCAAGCCAAAATTTGGCTTAGCACCACTAGGAGGAAATTTTGCCTAGTGCCAGGTCAATATTCTGTCTATAAATACAAAGTTTCCTCCAACATGAAAAGGGTCTGCAAACTTAGTTCAAAAATCCTGTTGTTCGATATACATAGCTCGAAGTCCTTCCAAACCCTAGTTCTCTTTAGGTTCTCCAAACCCTAGCCTCCATACACTTAACCCTAGCATACATACACTAATATACTAGCCTCCAAAGCCTTCATTGAAGACTTGCAGTGTTGCAACTTGGAAGCTCTTGAAGACCGAGTCAAAGCAAGTTCAAGAAGACCGAAGTAAAACAAAACAAAGCAAGAAAGCAAAACAAAGAAGACACAAGGTAGGTTTTCTATTTACGTTTATACTTCCCTCCTCTCTCTTCTCTCTCCTAACCCACTTTTCTTCTATTTTAATCCCCATCTTCTACCCCCCCTTTCTTGCATGCTTGAAACAAAGGACTCCCCGGTTCATGTGTAGGATTAGGCTATTGAAAGTCATGGTGTTTGAGGCTTTCTCTTAGTCTAACCGGAGACCACATGGGTTTGGCCCCCTTGATTATGTGGTGAAGCCTTTAACCTTATATGTTCACAACTCCAACTTGCATTGTGCATATCATGATCATGCATCTCTCCAAAAAGTGTTTTCAAACTTATTTTCAAAAACTTGCATCAAAATTTCTTTCAAAACTTGCATTAAAACCTTCTTTTTCCAAACTTATTTTCGAAATCACAATCCTAAGGTGATTTTAGCATTTCCATGGTTAAGGTTGTTTTAGGAAAGTGTTACATTTAAAATGACCAATATGGTCCATATTTTCAAATCATTGTTGTTTTCAAAACCACAATCCTAGAATGGTTCTAATCTTCTTATGGTTAGAATCGTTTTAGGAAAGTGAGATATTTTTAAAGGTTTGCAAAAGTCCACATTCAAATCCCTTTTCCAATCGTTTTTCAAACTTATTTTCCAAAACCTCTTTTTAAATCCTCCCCAAAATCTCTTTTCACATCTACTTTCTAAAATCTCTTCTCTAATATACTTCCTAAAAACTCTCTCCATTCTTCTTTTCAAAATTGCTTTCTAGAAATTGTTTTCTAAAAATTTCCTCTAAAAATCTATTTTCCAAAACTTATTTTCAAACTCCTTTCCAAAATGATCTCTTCAAAATTTACTTTCTAAAAACGCTCCTTAAGTTTCCTTCCTAAAACCTTCTTCCAAAAATCTCTTTCCAAAAACTCTTTTTTCAAGTCTACTTTCTAAAATCTCTTTTCCAACATACTTTCTAAAAAATTCTCTCCAATTTCTCTCTAATTTTCTTTCTAAAAACGCTCCTTAAGAATTCCTTTCAAAACTCTATTTTCCAAAACTTCTTTTCAAACTCTTTTTCAAAAAGTTCTCATCAAGATTCACTTTTTAAAAACTCATTTCTAAGATTTCTTTCCAAAAAATCTTTCTTTCTAAAAAGTTCACTCTTTATCTTGGGAAACAAGTTAAACCCTAGAGCCATGATTAGGAAACCCTAATTTTCTTTCCTAAAACATCATTTTCAATTTTGCCTCAAAACCTAGGTTTCCAAAATCCCCTTTTTACATCAAAATCATAAATTTCAAAAATCTATTTTCTACATTAAACTATAGCCTTCCAAATCTAGGATTTCTAAAACTTCATCTTCTAATTCCATGCCAAATCTCATCTCCCATTTAGAAAACTAGATCCAATCTTCCGTTTTTGTAAATAAAATAAAATCATCTCCTTTTAGAAACAAAAATCCAATCTTTTGTTTTAGGAAATAGAAATCCAAATCTTTCCTAATCTAAGTCTTTCCTAATTTTAACATTTCCTAACTCCATACCTTTCCAAATTTTAACTTTCCAAATTCTAAATTTTTAAATCTTTCTTAAACTCAAATCTTTTTCTAACTTCAAGTATTTCCAAAACCCAAACTTTGAATATTTTTAAATTCAAACCTTTCTTAAATTCAAATCTTTCAGAAATTCTAAAATTTCTAAATTTCAAATATTTCCAAATCCAAAACTTTCTAAATTCAAAACTTTCCAATTTCAAAACCTTTCCTATTTTAAACTTTCCTAATTCAAAATCTTTCCTAAAAATGAAACTTTCCTAAAACAAAACTTTCTTATTTTGAAACTTTCGTAAATCTGAGATTTCCTAAATCCAATATTCCTTAAAATCTAACTTTCCTAATTCAAACATTTCCTAATTCGAACATTCCTAATTCAACTACGTGGTTACCTAGACCCTAGGAGGCTTAAACCCTAGTTCAACCCTAATGGTAGGAAGTTTCCAACTCTTTTTAAACAACTCCTTTTCAAAACCAAGATGGTTTTCTAATTTTAAGCTTCAAAATGTTTTCAAAATCTATATCTTTCCAAATCTAGTCCAAGTTCATTTTCAAGGGTTGAATTCTCTTTCAAATTCAATTATAGGTCTAAGTTCAATCTCGATTCCAATCTTCCATTCTAAGTTTTAAGTCAAACTCTTTTTCCAATAAAAATCTTCTATTTTCAATTGGACTCTTGTCCAAACTACGACTGACCTAATTTCCAAAAAGGGATACGTAAGCATCCCTCGTGGGTGCGGTCATAACTTTTTTTCAAATCTCTAATTCCACAACCTTTTTTCAAGTATTCAATTTCATAACTATTTTTAAGTTTCCAATTCTAAAAATCAATTTTCAAATCTCTATTTGTAAAATTTCTTTCCAATTTTAAATCAAGTCTTTCCAAATCCATTTCAAATCAAATCAAGTCTTTTCAAATCTATTTTCAAAAATCAAAGTCTTTTATAGCACTTGCATATCATGCATCATGTCAAACATCTTTTCAAAATTATTTTCTAAAGTGGATAGTTAGTGGACATTTATTAATCAAAGACTATAATGAGTGAACCTAGGGTGAATAGACATGTAGGTACCATAAGGTTGGGGTAGGGTGATGACTTAGTGCATTTTTTCTACACGTAACCAACCTCCGAACTTAGAACACTGTTTTCAAAGACCAAATGGAGTTATTTTTCAAAAAGGGCTTGCGTTTTTCCAAAAAGTTTCCAAACTGTGATATCCCAAACCTCTATTTAACCTTATTAATGAGAATTTTTAGTTTATACAATATTTGATATTAATTATTTCTTCTTTTGGGTCAAAATTGACCAATAAGAACTTGTGTTGTAGTTGGTGTTGGAGGTGTGAGACACATGGGATTATTTCCCATATGTGTCTTCTACTAACACGCACAAAACACACACACACATATACACAACTCTCACAAACCGATTGGGAGAGGGAGGAAGAGAGAAAGGGGAGAAGGAAGGGAAGATTGAGGGAAGAAAGGCTTGAAGCAAGAGGATTGAAGCCATTGAAGACCTCACCAAGCTTGAAGAAGGTAAGATTTTATTTCTCTCTCTCTCTACAATTACATATGTATATGTAGCTATCATGTGTAGATGTGTTGGGTCTTTGTATGTATGCATATATATAAGTTGGGTTTGTCTTGAGGGACTCCTTAAGTCCCAATTAGTTGAAATTGAGAGCTTGTAGCTCAATATTGAAGGATTGGAAGTGGTGGCTTCAAAAATCCCAAAATATGAGAAATGTTAGGGTTTTGATTCCTTTATTTGATCCCTTTGTTTTGATTGTTCTTTCTCCCCCATTTTGAGTTATTGTCATCCTTGTGGGCTAATCTTTGAGCCCTAGGAGTGTTGGAAAGGTTTGGTTGTGTTTGGAGGAGTTTTGGGTTGAGAATGGTTGTTGCGCAGGTGGGGTCGTTGGAACGCCCGACAGGGCCGTTCGAACGACGCGAGAGCAGAGTTCCCATTTTTGCCTAGCGTTCCAACGGCCCTCCCGGGCATTGGAACGGTCAGACAAAAGGTTTTCCACTTTTGCCTATCGTTGGAACGACCATTTTGGGCGTTCCAACGGTTGGGTATTTTGGCTTGGGGCGTTCCAACGGCCCGGTTGGGCGTTGGAACAGTCTATCAGATTTGGGACTACTTAGTAAAACGGGCATAACTTTTACTAGAAAACTCAGATTGATGCACCGTTTGAAGAATTATTAACTAGATTCATAGACCTTTGTACCCATATAAAGTTTGTTTCCCAATTCCTTATATATTGAGAGATATAGGGGTTTGAAGTTGACCCAAAATCCATGCCAACAACATTATTTTCAAAAATTTTAGTCCACCTTCCATGAAGCATAACTTCTTCACCCGAAATGTGTTTTTGGCTCATGACCTATCAAAATAAAAGCCTTTAAGCCTTATTTCAAATGCAACTAGCCTTGGGTGTGAAATCATCGTTGAGGGGTTGTTGGGACTCAATGAAGGAGTCGACATTTTGGTTTTCATGTTCAAATCTCAACCCCATGTTCTTATTTTACATCGGGGCTTTGTCTTATAGTTGAGCCTTATTCTCCCGTTGTGAGAATGAGGTGTTGTTGAGTTGGGGTTGAGTGGGTTACGTGCTTAGTCATGACTTGCATGTTATTGCTTTGCCTTAGAGTCTTGTATTGTTGTTTCTTTGCTTCTACGTGCATTTGTGTAGGAATACCTTGTTTGTCACCCGTCCAATTGGAGAAAGGTGAGTAACGATATGCCATGAGTAAAACTTTAGTATTTTCTAAATGTTTTAAGCTCACCTCCATATTATGAATGTTTTGCATACATTTCAATGCATTAATGATACATTCAATTACAAACGTCATATTTCAAATGCATACAAGTTATATTTATGTTATGAATAAAAATCATAGACTATAATGTTGAATGAAGAGAGATGCTAAGTTTCCAATGTATGGTGCCAACTCGGGTCTTCTCATGACAAGACCTTAATCTAGCCCGATAGTCCTACGATAGGGGATGGGAAATAAACTATCTATGTTGGGAGACGTCCTTGGCCTAAAGAGCCTTAGTGTGACCTATACGGTTACTATGGAGCCTAACTCATATGTTGAGTTGTATCACACTTATGTTTTGAACTGAGAACCATGATATGTTCACATGTTTTACGACAAGTTATCAACTGTTATATCAAGAATAATGTTATGTTGCATCTCTTCTTATGATACTATGTTTCAAATGATGTTTACATTTCCTATGAGTTCCAAGCCTACGCTTTAAACGTTTAAAAGCTCATTTCCTTATGCATAAATGATTCTCTATCCATGTACGTTGGATATAATTGCTAGTCCATGATTTTTTCTCGCTCATGCATCATTGTTATTCACTAAACATTAGCTTACGTTTTCTCAAATGATTTTCAGGTAGCCAATCCGGGAGGCCTTAAAGTCAGGCCATATGTGGATTTTAAGCTAAGGCCCACGGGTCTATGATTTGTGTAATGTTTGAGGGCTGGACCCAATGTTTTGTAATGATATATTGCTATAACTTTGGTGGACCTTGATTGGGTCCTTATGTATGTTATGTTTGGGGATTAGGCACAGCTCTACCATGTATGACACAGATTATGTTTTCAAGTTATCAAAAGTTCTATTTTCCGCAATTAGGCATCATTATAAATGATTATACACCGGTGATCAACCAGTTTATGTAATGCGGCCTTAGGTAGCCTTGCTACTGGCCGGTCATGTACCCTAAATCCGTATAGGCCGGGTTATGGGGCGTGACACAAACAACCTGTTTTCTAAAAAAATTCCTCTCTTGAGGTAGTTTTCGAAACCTTTTCAAAACTCCTAAGTGTAATCTTTGGATTGTAGTTAGTTTTTAGGTGACATAACTCACCTTAATCAAGTTAGGTGGCGACTCCAAACTTTTTCTAAAAAACCCTTTATTCAAACCAAATTTCCAATTCAAACCGAGTCGCACTTGTCCTTCTAGGAGGATGAGTTCTAACGAGAGAGTATAGTATTTTTCCCGCTAGTGTTTCTATTCCTTGAGTGCAAAAAATCTGGGCACGACAAGGCATTGTATGGTTTAAAACAAACACCTAGAGCATGGTATAAAAGTCTTAGCAGATTTTTGTTAGAAAATGGCTTTTCAAGAGGCAAAGTTGATACTATCCTGTTTATCAAGAACAAAAATTCTGATATGCTTATTGTACAAATATATATAGATAACATTATCTTTGGGTCTACTAATGAAAACTTGTGCATGGATTTTGCTAAGAGTATGCAGGGGGAATTTGAAATGATCATGATGGAAGAGCTAACATTATTTCTTAGACTGCAAATCAAGCAATCCAAAGATGAAATATTCATAAATCAGTCCAAATACATCAAGGATCTACTCAAAATATTTAATTTCGGAGATCTAAAACTAATTGGGATACCTATGAATGTGTCAACCAAAATAGAGATAGATGATGATGGTAAGTCTGTGGATACAAAACTGTTTAGAAGCATGATAAGATCTCTGCTATACCTAACTACTAGTAAATCTGACATAATGTTCATTATGTGTATGTGTGCTGGATTTTAAGCTAATCTTAAAGACTCACACCTCACTGTTGTAAAAAGGATTTTTAGATATCTAAAATAGACTTGCATTCTTGGCATTTGGTACCCAAGTGATACATCATTTGAACTTGTTAGATATACTGATACTGATTATGCTGGAAGTAGAATTGATCGAAAAAGCACTAGTGGTCTATCTCAATTTCTTAGAAACATGATTGTGTTTTGGTCTAACAAGAAACAAAATTCAATAGCCCTCTCAACTGTATAGGTTGAGTACACAGCAGCTGGTAGTTGTTGTACTCAAGTATTATGGATTAAACATCAACTTGAAGATTATGGACTCACCTTTAACCATATCCCTATCAGGTGTGACAACACCAGTGCAATAAATCTAACCAAGAACCCTATTCAACACTCTAGAACCAAACATATTAAGATTAGGCACCATTTCATTAGAGACCATACACAAAAAGGTGATGTTAATCTGGAATTTGTCAGCACTGACCATTAATTGGCAAATATTTTTACCAAACCTTTAAGTGGAGACAGATTTTGCATGACTCAAAGAGAACTTGGTATGTGTGATCCCTTTTGATAGGTGTTGTTTATTGAGATATGTTTCTACTGATTGTTAATCCCTTAAATTATCTAACTTTAAGTAATGTCAAACATTGAAACTACTAATAATGATAACTAAACTTGGTGTTTGAGAATGCATGAGTATCGTCAATATTAACTAGTGCCATCACTTGCTAAATTTGTGTTAAAATTTCTATATGATCACTACACATTGCCAACGCCTGTCAAACATGCCAGCACTATTGCATATTTATGTTTGTCTTATCTCAACATATAAAAACATAAAGCCCTAGATTGTTGACCCATTACGATATTCAGTCTTCCAAATTAGAAAATAACTATTCCCTCTATTTCTGAAATCCTCAAAACCACCTTCCCAAACATTGATTCAAACCTCAGTCCAACCAAAATCTCTCAAGAAACATCTGTAGCAATAGAAATCAAAAGAATGGCAGAAATTCTTAGAATTCAAGTGTTGAACAAGCAGTAACTGATCCTCTTGCCATTAATCGAGGTAAGAAAAGGAAAACTAAAAATGAAAAGGGAGAATCAAGTGCAATGGGAGAAGAATTGAAGAAAGGATGACAAGGGAAAGGGTGTGGCAGAAATGGAACCAGACTTCAAGTCAAGCCCAAGAGCTAACGATTAGGAAACCCTAATTTTCTTTCCTAAAACATTTTTACATCAAAATCATAAATTTTCAAAAACCTATTTCTTTATCAAATCATAGACTTCCAAATCTAGGATTTCTACAACTTCATCTTTCCAATTCCATGTCAAATCCAATCTTCCCTTTAGGAAACCAAATCTAACCTCCCATTTAGGAAACTAGATCTAATCCTTCATTTTTTGAAACAAAATCAAATTATCTCTTTTTAGAAACAAAATCCAATCTTTTGATTTAGGAAATAGGAATCTCAATCCTTCCTAATCTAAATCTTTCCTAATCCCAACCCTTCCTAATCTCATACTTCCCTAAACCTTAAGTTTCCAAAACCTAAACTTTTAAATCTTTCTTTAAATTTTAAGCTTCTTAATCTTCCTAATTCAACCCTTTCCTAAATCCAATGCCACTTGGTCTGCAGTTGATTGATTTTGGCATTACCCACTCCACTCGAATGATAAAGAAGCAAACTTTGTAACTGACACGCACCATCACAATGGATAAGATGATGATCCACTGATTCTTTAGCTTTACAACACATGCAATACCAATTGGGGAGTATCTTTCCTTTGTTGCCCGAATTTTCCATAGTGCAAATGGCATCTAAAGCAGTTGTCCATGCAAAAAAAAAAAAAAAAAAAGACACTTTTGTAGAGGCTCCCACTTTCCAAATATAATTCCAAGGGAACGGTCTTCTTGTATCACCTTGCAAGATCTTATAAAAGGATTTGATCGGAAAGATCTCCTTTTGCCTTTCCATATCATCGAGTCCTTGTTCCTATAAGTCACTTTGACATTATATAATAGTCAAAAAAAACTTATCAATGCCTTCATCTCCCAGTCTTGAGCACTTCGGATAAAGAAGGGCTCTTAAAAGCATTTAGAATTTGTCATCCTCAAATAGTCACCCACCATTGTATTCTTGTACCACACAATCGCATAAAGTCTCGAAAAAGCTTCAAATAAAGAAACATCAGGAAACCACACATTATGCCAAAACTCAACTCATAGAGAATCTCACATGGTTAAAAAAAGTCTTGCCAGCCTTTCCTGATACCCTTCCAGAGACTTGCCCCATAAGAATCCCAAAATTCTGTAGAAGTCCAACCCCACGACCCATATTTATATGGAATCACCGATTTTCAAAAGCGGTTAGACTTTGGTGCATATCTCCATTGCCTTTTTCCCATAAGGGCTTGATTAAAGGTCAAAAACCTAGTGAATGCTGAATCCTCCTTCCTTCTAAGGCGTGGAAACTCTATCCCGAGCAACAAGATGATATTTAAAATTCTTCGCGTCAGCCCACAGTGGAAATTCCTATGTAGTTTCTCTAACCTCTCGGCTACTTAAGGCGGAATAGGGAAAATTGACATAAAATAGGTAGGCAAGCTAGAAAGCATACTTTTCTTTAGTCAACTTACCTTTTTTAGAAAGATATTGTCTCTTCCAAGAAGCAAGTCTTCTCTTGAAGCGCTCAAGGATGCCGTCCCAAATAATTCTTACTTTGAAAGAAGAGCCATGAGGGAGCAAAAATGGGGTGCTTAAAACTGTCCTTTTTTTCTGTCTTTACTTGTTGAAGACAGAAAATGATAAAGTAAGAGTCCCATATTGACCGTGAGGCTGTCGCAGGAACGGACTATGAAGATTTTTGAAAACTGGAGCTTGAAAATGGAGATTTGGCCTAAAAGGCGTTTGAAATCAAGTTTTGGCAGGAAAAAGGAAAAATTGCTCAGAATTTGACACTGGCGCCACTAGCAATGGTGCCCTTGATAAATTTGGCTTGGCACCAAGCTTGGATCAAAACCAGCAAACTGCTGGTTCAACGTTGTTGCGGGATTTGAAGAGTTTTCGAAAAACCGAGAGCCTTTGTGAGGAAATTGACTTGGACATTGAAGGAGTGCTCCCTAGGGATCACGAAGGATTGCTAGAAGTAGACACCGTTGCCGGAACAGTCACCGGAAGAGAAGATTTTGCCGAAGAACTCCAAGAGGTGAGTTTTTTATTTTATGTTGATTTTGATGTGTAGAATTTCGTGTGAGCCATGTGAATTGTGAAAATTGACGTTTTGATATGTTTTGAACACTGTGGTAAAGTTTTTTTTGTGTGTTAGTGCTTGTTTGATTAAATTTGAGTAATTTGGCATGATTATGTGAAAGGGGTTTCTACTGGAATTGGAGGGCTTATCCCTACAGCTTTGGTATTGAGTTTTCTAGCTAGATTTTTATATTGTGTGCTCCAGAAAAATGTGTTTAACAGCCGTATGAAGTTTTGTGATTTTTTGAAAACTTTTTGAATTTTTTATTTTTTGAAAAATAGAAAAATATTTAGAAATATAGGAAAAATAGAGAAAATTGAGAAATTATTAGAGTTTAGTGTTTAGAAAAATATAGGGATATTTTAGAAAAAATTTGAAGTGATTTTGAGAAATTTTGGGATAACTTTGAAAACCCTTAATTTGTTGACAAATAAAACAAGTCTTTAAAAAAAACTTAGAAATTTGAAAAGTGTATGTGGGTGTTGACGCTATGTGATTGTCATGTTGTAGAGTGCATGGTTTGTATTTTTGTGTTAATGTCGTGGGTGTTGTAGGGGCCATTTTTAGGAAGAACTCTGCCGAAATTTTTCAAAATTAGGGAAAGAGTTGGAATAAAAATTTTTTGAAGGAAAAAGACAGAAAACCCCTAGAGGTTTAGGAAATCCATTTTGACTCAAAGTTGAAAAATCAAAATGTGTAGGAAATTTATTATGACGTGGAAGTGGGATTTAAAATCAAAATGTGTAGGAAATTCATTTTAACTTAGAAGTGGAATTTTAAAATCAAAATGTGTAGGAAATTCATTTTGACTTGGAGTTGAAAACATTTGAAGACAAAAATGTATAGGAAATTCATTTTGACTTGGAATTGAAATTTTAAAATCAAAATGTGTAGGAAATTCATTTCGACTCGGAATTTGACTTTTTGAAACCAAAATGTGTAGGAAATTCATTTTGGCTTGAAGACTGGATTTTTGAAGACAAACAAATAAAAATTTGGAATTTGACAAAGATTTTGGAATAGGAATTTTTTGTCGAAACCTTGATAACTTTTTAAGAAAGATTTTTTGGAAAATCTAGAATGTTGGTTGGAATAGAAACAAGATTAGAAATGCTTTGAGATGGACTGAGGAACTTTGAGATTCGACTTTTAAGAATTTTAGATTATGACTCCTAGAATAGATTTTTGGGAAGAAAAACATTTTAGAATTTGACTTTCGAGAATTAATTTTAAACTATAAGGGAATTAGAAAATCTTTTGAAAATGAATTTTGAAAAAGAATCTTTGGAGGAAAGAGTTTTCGAAAAATTTGGAGAAAAAAGTTAAGAAACCCTTCATGGGGTTACAAGTTAATCGCCTGAACATACATCTAGTGCTGGCACTTATTGAGAGGTGGTACGGAAAGACTGGGACTTTCCACTATGTTAGTTTTGAGCTAGGTCCCACCCCATTGGACTGGGCGATCCTCATAAGGCTTTCCTTCGACGGTTGGTGGATCACCTTGCAGTTAGTTAGAAGAGTCGATGCATGCATTTTCCTGGACTTGCCCCCTCCTGAGCGTTCTGCCTTCCTAGTTTCTTAGCTTAGTCGGGATGATAGTACTTTTGCCATTGAGCCACCACTTGCCCGGTAATACATCATGAGGCGGTGACTTGTTTTGTACATCATCTTTAGCTGTATCTACAATAACGACAAGTCACTTGTGCTTTTTCAGTTGGTGAACATAGTAGATGATCTTAGCGTTTTATCTGAGCTGGATCGGAGGTCCTTCTCCTTTAATTGCTTCTTTCGGTCAATGTGAGTCTAGACTTCCACTCGTTGGGGCAATGTAACTGGTTTTTGGCCTTTTCTTGTCTGGTGGAGCTATGAGTACCTGTCTGTTCGTCGCCCTGCGGTTCTCGAGGATGACCTTTATCCTCATGCTTTGATATGGGCTCGTGACCGGGAAGCCCAGCGATCGGAGATCACTAATTTCATGATGCTACGGGCAAACCTATAGTTGATTGAGGTGAGGGACGTGACTTGGCGGGCTTTTATTAGGTCGGTTCACTATGAGACGGTGCAATACTTGGTCCCATTATCCCTATCAAGGACTTCCCTTCTCAGCGATGATTCTTGGGAGTCCTACCTAGGAGATTAACACTGGCGCCAGTTTCATGAGGACTTCAGGTCAGTAGGAGATCCACCGGAATATATGTTTGGAGCCTTGGTGGAGGGAGTTCCTATTCCTTATCAGGAGCACCAGCCGGGTGTCGATTTCTTGCTTCCTCCGAATACAGACTATGCTACGCATTTTGGGGCTTATTCTGTCAGTGCCTTCACTCGGTTTGAGGTAGTAGTCGGTGGATATGCTGTTGGCTAGGAAGTGGTTGACTTGTGGCACCGAGCAGGAGGATACATGCCCCAGGATGAGTTTACCACAATGAGAGACCAGAAGGACCAGTACCAGATGGAGCGGGATCAGTACCAAGTAGAGGTAGCTTCCTTAACGGCTCGGTTAGCCCAGATGGGAGGTGGTGTGGTATGTTGTCCTTTTGGTGTGCTGTCACGGGCACCCAAAAAGAAAACCTATACCCCAAAAACAAATATGTAGTAGTGAGAGTAAGGATCATTCCCACGGAGAGTGTCTAGCCTAGTTTCTTGCTATGTGAACCAAGATTTTTTTTTTGGGGGGGGGGGGGGGTGGTTTGGATATAGTGAAAACTATTTTAATAATAACTAAGAAACAACTCAGACTAAAGTGTCGAAATTAATCAAAAGAAAAAACCTTGGTCTAAGTCAACAACCACCATCGAAATTTACAATTGATCATCGATGCAAGCATATCAATTCACACATTATATATTCACCATCAAAATTATTTTTCTATCTCTCATTAGTCGTAGTAAATTAGAAGCAAGTGATCTCATTAACCCTAACTATTAAACAACCCAGGATAAGCACTTAAGGTTTAATCTAATAGTAGCCTTAAATATTAGAGCGGTCGATGAAACTAAACAACATAAGCACAAGCGGTTACATACAATTTAGTCGAACGTCCTTCCTAAGATCTAATAACTCCTGACGCAGCAATTCATTAAATCTTAGTTGCTTCACAAATCAGAGGAAACAAACAATTACGGATTTGATATCTAATACAGCAGTAGATTGCAACGAATAATAAACTAGTAGGCCTCCTAGTGATTAGGCAAGACAATCATGAAAATAGGCACAGAAGAACATCCGATACTCAAAGCATAAATCGAATAATGAAAACAAATTAGATTTCATAGTTTATCTGTAATTTTGAGGCTTCTGTTTCCTTCAACCAAGATTCAAAGTTTAGTCATGCAGGGCCATGAAGAAAACTTAGAGAATAAGCTAGAATAATATGAAAAACATCAACCTTAGAAACAAGACAGTCTCAAATTTTATAGGCTTCTGAAAATCTGCAGGTGTGTCAAGCCGTTCGAGCGCCCTTATTACCATTCGAACGTATCGGACCACCATTCGAACGGTGCGTCGAACGCACTTTGAACAGGAAAAATGCTCTCTGTATATTTCAAACGCACTTCAAACCTGAATTTGACGTAAATCTATTTGATGTATTGTTCAAATGTATATACAACTGTTCGAACGCCTCTCTGAACCGTTCGAACGCTCTTCAAACGCTGCTTCCAATTTAGCACGATTTTGCCACTTTTAAGCTAGGATCCTTTTCCTTGGCGTTCCATAACACCCTAAATCAAAACATAAGAATAATGAGTATATTTAGGCACCAACTAAGCATAAAAGACCAAACATTAAGGGTGAAAAATATAATATTTGCATTCTCATCAAATTCCCCCACAATTAACCTTCGCTCGTCCTCTGGCAAAACTCAAATTTACTTTCCTAAAAACACCTAGGTTGCAACAAAGAACAACCAAACTCTGCAAAACTCATAACATATCATGATCAAATATTCTTAAACAACTCACCATTACTTAGCAAGCAATTCCACTCGAAGATGGAGTAAACTGAATATGCAGACCCTCATGGAAATAAACACTCGACTCTCATGTGTTTAAAGGGTTTGTGTATTGCTCAAATTCATTCAAATGGAAATGATCTACCATAGGCTTACATATTTTCTCATTCTCCACCACTAAGATCACATACATAACATGAATCATAAGGACTTTTCAAAGGTTATAACGGAGTTTAGGATCAAGGTGGGAAATATTTGGGAATGTAGCTCAAAAACCATCGAAACTAGTGGAGCAAGGATGAATCAACTTAAGTTCGAATATATAAGACATGTAAAACCAATCACTTCATTCAACAACTTCTGCGTTTGTATATATCCCATATAAATAGACCCAATTCTTAGAATTATAGGAAAGATTATGAACATGGATAGTTTGTAACATTAAAAGCAATTTCCTCCATCACTTCCCTTTTCTTTTTTTTTCCTTTGTTTTTCTCTTTTTTTTTCAGAATTACATCAACAACAGAACTCATGAATTGAGAATGAAAACATGTTCCATTTCCCCAACCATAGTCCTACCACAAATCTGAACACCCCCACACTTATTTCTCGCACCCATACGTATCATAATGATGAACAATGCTCCACTAGCTCTACGGCATGGGTAAAGGCATTATTTTTGTTTGGGATGGCCTTAATCATGTTCCTGGATGAATGTGTCAATATAATTTCAAAGAGAATCAAGGTAAGTTCTAAAGAAACAAATCCATAGAGGAATATCTCATATGAAAGAAAATATTGAGACTGATATAGATGTGTTAGTTTGAAGGCTCAAAATCTCACCGGCTTCGGTCTACCAAATATAGTCACTCCAATCTCAAGTAAAATAACTGAACTAATTAATTCTAAGTTGGAAGATTACTTATTCAATCATGTTATGAATTCTTCAAGCGTAATTGAATCTTCTTATTATTATTTATTTATTTTTTACTCAAATTAAAACACAAAAACACAACCTATATCCCCTACCCCACACTTAAAACTTACATTGTCCCTAATGTAAAGTGAAATGCATAGGAAGGGCAGAGATAACCAATATATAAATGCGAAAATAAGAAAAGAAGAATGAACTTCCCTTGGGTTGCCTCCCAAGCAGCGCCTTTGTTTAATATCGTGGGCTCGACTCAATGCTTCATTCTTTAATCAGTATAAATCGAATCCTCAAGGTCCAGTTTCTCCACATTCTCTGCTTGGAAACCTTCATAGAATTGCTTAAGTCGATGGCCATTCACCTTGAACACTTTTGAAGTGGCTAAGCTTTGAATTTCAACTGCACCATGAGGAAAAACATTAGTAATGACAAAATGTCCAATTCAACAAGAACGCAACTTACCCAGAAACAAACGAAGCCGTGACTGGTATAGAAGGACTTTTTAATCAGCTTTAAACTCCTTACTAGAAATCATTTTGTCATGAAAAGCCTTCATCTTTTCCTTATAAATCCTTGCACTCTCATAGACATCATTACGAATTTCCTCTAACTCTTGGAGTTGCAATTTTTTATGTTCTCCACTTTCATCCATCTTCATGTTGAAACTCTTGATAGCCCAATAAGCTTTGTGTTTTAACTCAACTGGAAGGTGGCATGATTTCCCAAATACTAATCGATAAGGTGACATACCCATGGGTGTTTTATATGCAGTCTTGTACGCCCACAAAGCATCATCCAAGCGCAAACTCCAATCTTTTCTAGTTGGATTGATTGTCTTTTCAATGATGGCCTTGATCTCTCGATTTGACACTTTTGCTTGTTCAGTAGTTTGCAGATGATATAAAGTTGACACCTTGTGCGTCACATGGTACTTTCTCAACAAAGTCGCCACAGTTTGATTGTAAAAGTGAGTGACTCGATCACTTATACTTATTAGAGCTCTTGGAATTCCAAACCTGGAGAATATGTTAGATTTGATAAAATCTGTAACTTTAGAATCGTCAGTCCTGGTGGGTTTAGCTTCCACCCATTACGAGACATAATCAACAGCAAGTAAAATATAAACATAACTGAAAGATACAGGGAACGGTCCCATGAAATCGATGCCCCAAACATAAAAAATTTCACAAAATAGTATGGGAGTTTGTGGCATCTCATTCCTTTGGGATATATTACCTATCTTTTGACAAGGATCGCATGCCTTACAAAAAGAATATGAATCTTGAAATAAAGATGGCCAATAGAAACCACATTCTAGCACTTTTCTTGCCGTTCTCTTGGCTCCAAAGTGACCTCCACAGGCATAGGAATGACAAAAGGTTAGAATATAAATGATTTAATTTTTAGGAATGCACCTTCTGATCACTTGATCCGCACAATGCCTTTATAAGTATGGGTCATCCAACATATAGTATTTGGCATCACTCTTGATCTTATCTCTTTGAGCCTCAGACAAACCAGTAGGTAGTATGTTAGTAACCAAATAATTTACGATATTCGCATACCAAGGTAATGTCACACTCACGGAGAATAATTGCTCATCAGGGAATGTTTCTTCCAAGTGAAGTTCATTCTCCACATGAGCTAAACAAGTCAAATGATTTGTGACATGATTTTCTGTTCCTCATTTGGCTTTGATTTCCAAATCAAATTCAATTAAGAGAAGTATCCATCTTATTAATCTTGGTTTTGCATTTTTCTTCGTCATCAAATAATGAAGAGCTGTATAATTAGAGTAAACAATGACTTTAGTACCAAGTAAATAAGATCGAAACTTTTCTAAAGCAAAAACAACAGCTAAAAGTTATTTTTCCGTAGTAGTATAATTTTTCTAGGCATCATTCAAAGTTCTTAAAGCATAATAAATGGCATGAGATGCTTTTTCAATTCTTTGACCCAAGACATCGTCTATTGCATAATCACTTGCGTCGCACATTATCTCGAAAGGAACGCTCCAGTCAGGGGGCTAGATAACTGGGGTTGAAGTCAACAATTCTTTTAGCTTATCAAACACCTTTTTACATTCCCTGTCGAACTCAAAAACCACATCCTTCTGTAGCAATTTGCATAGGGGTGATGCTATTTTGGAGAAGTCCTTGATGAATCTCCGATAAAAACCTTAATGTCCAAGAAAAGAATGAACTTCCCGCACGCTAGTCGGATAAGGTAAAGATTGAATAATGTCAACTTTAGCTTTGTCTACCTCAATTCCCCTAGATGAAACAACATGACCTAAAAGTATACCTTGTTCAACCATAAAATGACATTTTTCAGAGTCTAACACAAGGTTAGTTTCTATGCATCTTTGAAGAACAAGTGTAAGGTTATGCAAATAATTATCAAATGAGTCTCCATAAACTGTGAAATCATCCATAAATACTTCTATGATATGCTCAATATAATCTGAAAATATACTAATCATACAACTTTGGAAAGTGGCAGGAGCGTTGCAAAGGCCAAAGGGCATGCAATGATATGCAAAAGTCCCGAATGGGTATGTAAAAGTTGTTTTTTCTTGATCATCTGGTGTAATTGCAATTTGAAAATAACCGGAAAAACCATCAAAGAAATAATAGTAAGAATGACAGGCTTACCTTTCAAGCATTTGATCAATAAAAGGTAAAGGGAAGTGGTCCGTGCGGGTTACAACATTTAATTTTCTATAGGATAAATGATTCCAACTTCAAGAAGTTTGAGGATTTCCTTCTTTACTACTTCCATCATAGGTGGGTTCAATCTTCTTTGTGGTTGACGGGAAGGTTTTGCTCCATCTTCAAGTAAGATACGATGCATGCATGTAGACGGACTAATTCCTTTAATATCCGCAACTGTCCACCCAATAGTCGTCTTATGCTCCTTTAGGACTTGCACAAGTTTTTCTTCTTGCAACTCACAAAGTTTACTAGAGATGATCACTAGTAATGTTCCTCTGTCTCCAAGGAATACGTACTTGAGGTGATTGGGAAGAGGCTTCAAATCTGGAATAGGGGCTTGCAATATAGAGGGTAAAGGCCTCTCGTTAGAAACCAATAACGTAACATAAGAAACTTTACCTAATTGCTGTAACTTCAAAAAATAATTCAATGCTGCAACAGTTTCCAGTAAATCAGTACTCAACGCTAACTTTTCATTCTCTTCATCAAGATGCTTACTAAATACATCTTGTCTATCAAGTTCAAAAACTTCATGTGTTAAAAAATCAATCACATCAATAAAATAAACAGGATTATCATCATAAGGGTATTTCATGGCATCATAAATATTAAACTTAACAATTTCACCATCAAATTCCATTGTAAGTGTGCCACTATGAACATCCATCTTAGTCTTAGATGTCTTTAAGAATGGTCTTTCTAACAAAATAGGGGCATTTTAGTCACCATTTTCCATATCAAGCACATAAAATTCAGCAGAAAAAATAAAATCATTAACTTGTATAAGAACATCCTCAACTACACCCTTAAGATAAGCATATGATCTATCAGCTAATTGAATCACAACACTAGTTTTATTCAAAGGTCCAAGTTTCAAAGAAGCGTATATAGAATATGGCATAACATTAATAGAAGCTCCTAAATTTATCATGGTCTTCTCAAATCTAATGTTACCTATCGTACGAGGGTTAGTAAACATACATGGATCCTTGCACTTCGCAGGGAGTTTTCTTTGAATAACTCTAGAAACATTCTCCCCTACTCTCACCTTCTCACATCCCTTAAGTTTCTGTTTCCTTTTAATTGTACACAATTCTTTAAGGAATTTAGCATAATGAAGTACTTATTTAATAGCATCTAAAAGTGGGATATTTATCTCGCATCTACGAAAGTCTCATATAAATCTTTATTTTGCTCATCCTTTCCAGATTCTGCTAAAACCCGAGGAATAGGAGGTATAGGTTTATAATTAGAAAGAGGCAAAAACTTACACTTAGGTACGTCATCGTCATTGGAAACGTTCCCATCTACTATGACATTTTTCTCCTTTTCTTGGTTGGACGATGCAGGGGCTGCCTTTTCTAGAATCTCAACCTCTTTACCACTTCTCAAGACGATTGCACTTACATTTTCTCTTGGATTTACTACCATCTGAGAGAGTAATTTTCCTGAACTTTGGGATTCTTGATGACTAATTGTGGTTGCCATCTGGCTTATCTAATTGGCCAGACATTGAATACTGGCCCTTGCCTCTTGTTGAAACTGTTTCGTCTCCTGTTGAAATTGCAAAGTATTAATAGCACGAAACTTAACAATCTCTTCTAAAGACATACCAAAATTAGAAGTTTGGCATAATTTTTTCTGGGAGGGTATCGCTGCTTATATTGCTGGTTTTGAGTTACGGACAGATTTACTTGTGAATTCCCATAGCTACGATTGGGGTGATCCCTCTATCCCGAGTTATACGTGCTCGAATATGGATCATACTTTCGTTATAGTTGTCCAGGAAAATCACCTGCTGCATCCACTTGCTCAAGGGGTTCCTCTTGAAGAATTGGACACACATCGGTTGGATGCCCTGCTACTGAACAAATCCTATAAGCTTTCGCCGTTTGCATATTACCTACAGCCATTTGACGAACAAGAGAAGTTAGACTCACAATTTTTTGTTCAATGGAGCATTGACATGCTTAGGTGAATGGTCAAGTGTAGTGCCAAATTGTTGGGAATTGGCTACCATATTTGCAATCAGATTTCTCATGGCATCGGGAGTATTATCCACCAAAGCTCCTCCACTAGTAGCATCAATTATGCTCCTATCAGTGGGCAAAAGGCCCTAATAGAAATATTGAATAAAAAGTTGATCACTGTCGCGCCCAGATTTTTTGCACTCCAGGAATACTCACACAAGCGGGAAAAATGTTGTACTCTCTCGTTAGAACTCACGCTTCTAGAAGAATGAGTGCGATTAGGTTTGAATTGGAAATTTGATTTGAATAAAGGGCTTTTGGAAAAAATTTTGGAGTCGCCACCTAATTTGATTAAGGTGAGTTAGGTCACCTAAAAACTAAGAATAATTTGAAGACTACACTTAGGGTTTTGGAAAAACGATTTTGAAAATATCTCCTCAAGAGAGGGTTTTTAGGAAAACAGGTTGTTTGGCAACCTTTGGAAAACATTTAGCCCTTTTTTGTAAATAACTCCTTTTGGTCTTTGAAATTAGTGATCCTAGGTTCAGAGGTTGGTTACGTGTAGGGAAGACGCACTAAGCCATCACCCTACCCTGCCCTTTCGATACCTACATGTCAATCTACCTAGATTCACCTACGAGAGTCTACAACTAACTAATGTTCAATCTTATTCACTTTGAAAAACAATGTTTAAAAGACATGATGCATGAGATGCAAATGCAAGATAAGAAAATTGAAATATAGATTTGGAAAGAAATTGATTTGATTTGATTTGAAAAGAAAGAGATAGAAGTTTAAATTTGGAAACAAGATTTTGGAAATTGAAATTGAAGATTGAAAATAGAAATTTGAAATTGGAAATTTGACATAGATATGGAATTGGAGATTGAAGAAGATTGTAGAATTGGAGATTTGAAAAATGTGGAGGAATTTGAAATTTGAAAGAAATTGTAGAATTTGAGATTTGAAAAAAGCTGTGACCGCACCCATGGGGTTGCCTACGTATCCTTTTGAAGGAATCAGGTCAGTTGTAGTTCGGAGAAGAGTCCGATTGAAAATAAAAGAATTGATTTGGAAGAAAGAGATTGAATTGGAAATTGGATTGGAAGATTGAGAGATTGAACTTAGAATAGAAGATTGAAATTTGGAATTTAGAATTTTTGAATTGAAGAGATTGACTTTTGATCGAAAGATTTGAAAAGACTTGACATTGGAAAACTTGGTTTCAGGAAACCTAGATTTAAAAACTTAGAAAAGGAGGATTGGACTTGACTTGGAAGGATTTTGGAGAAAAATTGACTTGAATACTTGGACTTGGAAGATTGGAGAAAAATTGGAATTAGGAAAGGTTCGAATTAGGAAAGTTTCGAATTTGGAAAGTTTCATTTTTGGAAAGTTTTCAATTAAGGAAGTTTTCAAGTTAAGAAAGTTTCGAAATTAGGAAAGTTTTGAATTAAGAAAGTTTCAACTTAGGAAAGTATTGTTTTGGGAAAGGTTTTGAAATTAGGAAGTTTTGAAAGTTGGAAAGTTTAGAATTTGGAAAGTTTTGAAATAGGGAAGTTTTGAAAATTTGAAAGTTTTGAGTTTAGAAAGTTTTGAAATAGGGAAGTTTCAACTTAAGAAAGTCTTGAGTTTAGAAAAGTTTTAGATTTGGAAAGTTTTAGAGTTTTAGAAAAATCTTGAGATTAGGAAAGGTTTGAATTTAAGAAAGGTTTGAAAGCTTAGGTTAGGAGAGTTAAGATTTGGAAAGGGACGGAATTAGGAAAGGGTGGAATTAGGAAGGATGTGGAAATTGTGTTTTAAAATTTAGGAAAGATTTTTATGTTCAAGTTTTGAAAACTTAAGATTTAGGAAATGAGAAGATTAGGAAGGATTCGATTTAGGAAAGATTTGGATTTTGAAATTTAAGGAAAGATTTAAAGTTTAGGTTTAGGAAGGTAGAAATTAGGAAGGAGTTGAATTAAGAAAGGTTTGGATTAGGAAGGGATTGGATTTGGTTTCTAAAAGCAAAGGTTTGATTTTGCTTTCAAAAACGGAGGACGGGATCTAGTTTTCTAAACGGGAAGATTGGATTTGGTGTCCTAAAGGGAAAATTTGATTTGACAAGGATTTGGAAAAGGAAATTTCTAGAAACCCCAGGTTTGGAAGTGTAGAATTTTGACGTAGAAAAGAGATTTTGGAAATGTGTATAGTTTGGATGTAGAAAACGAGAGATTTTGGAAACCCAGGTTTGGGGCAAGGTTTGAAAACTATGTTTTTGGGAAGAAAATTAGGGTTTCCTAATGTTTAACTCTAAGGCTTGACTTGGGCTTTAAGGAAAGAGTTTTTGTAAAGTGCGTTTTTGGAAACAAAGGTTTTGGAAGGAAATCCTAGAGAGGAGTTTCTTGAAGAAAGTTTTTGAAAACGAAAATTTTTGGAAGGGAATTCTAGAGAGGAGTTTTTGGAAAGTGTGTTTTTGGAAACAAGTTTCAAAAGGAAAATCCTAGAGGGGAATTTCTAGAAGGAAGATTTTGGGAAGAGAGTTTTTAGAAAGATTTTTAGAGAGCGTTTTTAGAAAGTAAATTTTCAGGAAAGAGAGTTTTGGAAAGGAGTTGAAAAAGAGAGTCTTAAAAAATAGATTTTTGGAAAGAGTTTTTGAAAACAACTTTGGAAAGGAGAGTTTTAGGAAAGCGTGTTGGAAAACAGATTTTTAGGAAGAGATTTTTGAAAAGAGAGCTTTTTGGAAAGTATAAAAAACGTCTCACTTTGCTAAAGCGATTTTAACCATAAGAAGGCTAGAACCACTTTAAGAAAGTGGTTTTGGAAACAAGGGTTGAAAATATGGACCATATTGGTCATTTTGAATGTAACACTTTCCTAAAGTAATCCTAGTCATGGAAAGGCTAAAACTACCCTAGGATTGTGATTTTGAAAACATGTTTTGAAAAAGAGATTTTGATGCAATTTTGAAAACAAGTTTGAAAACGATTTTGAAAACGATTTTTTAAAGATGCAAGATCATGATATGCACAATGCAAATTTGGAGTCGTGAACATACAATGTTAAGGTTTCACCACATAATCAAGAGGGCCGGACCCACGTGGTCTCCGGTTAGCTTAAAGGAAAGCCCCTGACACTGTGACCCTCCGACAGTCTAATCCTACACATGGACCGGGAGTCCCCTTGTTTCAAGCATGCAAAGAAAGGGGGGGGAAAAGAGATGGGGGATTAAAATAGAGAAAACCCAAGTGGGTTGGAGAGAGAAGAGAGAGGGGGAAGTGCTGAAATTTAAAGAGAAAGCCTACCGTATGTCTTGTTTATTTTGCGTGTCTTGCTTGTCTTTGATCTTCGGTCTTCATCTTGATCTTCGTCTTCAATCTTCAAGAGTTGTCTTCAAGCTTTAGATTGCAGCTCTTCAAGTCTTCAAAGGAGGGTTGAAGGCTAATGTATGAGTGTATGGGGGTGTGTATGAGTGTATAGGAGGCTAGGGTTTAGTGTATGGTGGCTAAGGTTTGGAAAACCTAGGGAAGCTAGGGTTTAGGAGGTGCTCGAGCTCTGTGTGTCGAAATATAGGATTTTTAAACTGAGTTTACGCATCATTTTCACATTGGAGGAGGCTCTGTATTTATAGAGGTTGAACAACACTAGCGCCTGTTGCAGTGGCGCTAGGCCATACTTTACACTGGCGCCACTAGGAGTGGCGCCAGGCCAATTTTTGGCTTGGCGCCACTACTAGTGGCGCCAGCCAATTAGGAAATGTTTAAGGTCGGCAAGCAACGTATCTTTGACTAGATTTGGGTGCCTGTACTAGTGACTACTATGTAATTTTTAGCCTGGCTTCACTAGGAGTGTCTCTGGAAAGTCCGGGAATGATTTAAAGAGGTCGAGAATGATCCAAAAGGTTAGAAAAAAGCAAGAACACTTAGAATAGTGTCCCGGAGGTATTTGACTTGAAAAATGAGGACAAGATGTGTCAGAAGGGTTGATCGGGCCTTTAGGGGTAAAACGGTCAATCAGATCGGGAAGCTGCCGGGACAGGCTCGGACTGTCTCGGAAGAAGACTCAAGATTTGGAAACATTATTCAGAATGTTCCTAAAGGTTATCGGTTTGATTCCCAGTGCCGATGTGGTCAGAAAAAGGTGACCGACCTAACAGGGGCAAAACGGTCATTTCACACCAGGTTTGCCGGAACCGACTCAGAATGATCCAAAAAGGTAAAGGGAGGTTGAGAATACTAAAAAATGCAGTCTTAGAAGGTTACCGGTTTGATACCCAAAACCGGTGTGGTTGGAAGGAGACCGGCCCTCTAGGGGCAAAACGGTCATTTTGTGCCGGGTTGGCCGGAACTGACTTGGAATGATCTGGAAAGATAGAGGAAGATTGAGAATACTATAAGAAGCATTCTCGAGAGGTTACCGGTTTGATACCCAGAGCCGGTGTGGTCAACAAAGGAGACCGGCCCACCAGGGGCAAAACTGTCATTTTGCACTGGGTTTGCCGGAACTAACTCGGAATAATCCGAAAGGATAGAAGAAGGTTGAGAATACTATAAGAAGCATTCTCAGAAGGTTACCGGTTTGATATCCAGAGCCGGTATGGTCGAAAAAAAGAATGGGCCCACTAGGGGTAAAACGGACATTTTATACTGGGTTGGCTGGAACTAACTCGGAATGATCTGGGAAGATAGAAGAAAGGTTGAGAATACTATAAGAAGCATTCTCGAGAAGTTACTGAAGAGGCCCTGATTGGAACTGTCTCGAGGAATGAACTATCTCGAGCGAGGGATTGGAAAGGGGACTTATCGTCTTCGAAAAGACGTGCCTGATTTGGAACTGTCTAGAGGAATAAGCTGTCTTGAGAGAGGGATTGGAAAAGGGACTTACCGTCTTCGAAAAGACGTGCCTTGATTGGAACCGTCTCGAGGAATAAACTGTCTCGAGAGAGGGATTGGAAAGGGAACTTACTGTCTTCAAAAAGACGTGCCTGGATTGGAACCGTCTCGAGAAATAAACTGTCTCGAGAGAGGGATTGGAAAGGGGACTTACCGTCTTCAAAAAGACGTGCCTGGATTGGAACCGTCTCGAGGAATAAATTGTCTCGAGAGAGGGATTGGAAAGGGGACTTACCATCTTCGAAAAGACATGCCTGGATTGGAACCGTCTCGAGGAATAAATTGTCTCGAGAGAGGGATTGGAAAGGGAACTTACCGTCTTCGACAAGACGTGCCTGGATTGGAACCGTCTCGAGGAATAAATTGTCTGGAGAGAGGGATTGGAAAGGGGACTTATCGTCTTCGAAAAGACATTCCTGATTTGGGACCGTCTCGAGGAATAAACTGTCTCGAGAGAGGGATTGGAATTGGAAAGGACAATGCCCCTAAGGGCATTTTGGTCATTTTGCCTCTATTTGGGCCTGGCGGGCCTGGGAAGCGACGTAAAGACGGGATTTGGACTTAGAAAGTTGGTTTTGATTGGAATATGCCGACAATGACTTGAACACAAGTTTGGACGGAGTGTAGACTGCCAAGCGGTCAAAAATGGGGTGCTTACAGCTGCCCTTCTTTTTCTGTCTTTGCTTGTCAAAGACAGAAAACGATAGAAGTAAGAGTCCCATGTTGACCGCGAGGCATTCGGAGGGACGGACATTAGAAATCCTTCGACAACGGGGGTCGAAAACGGATAGCGGGCCAAAAAGGCCTTCGAAAATGAGTTTTGATGGGAAAGGAGGCAAAGCTGCCTAGAATGTGTAGGGAATTAATTTTGAACTAAGACTTGAATTTTGAAATCTTGTTGGACAGAAAACTTGGAAAGATTTTGGAAAAATAGCGTTTTAGGAGACATTTTGGAGGTAAGAATTTAAGAACTCTTTCGGATTTGAAAATTTTTGAGATTAACAAGGATTTAGGATGGAAAACTTCGGAACATGATAGAAATTTTGGAAGGAAGAATTTTTTCAGTGAAATCTTGAAAATTTTTAAGGATTTATTTTGTCTAAGACTCTTTTGAAAGAAAAGTTTGGGAAGGCAAGGATTTGGAAAAGGGATTTTCTTAAAGAACTAAATCAGAAAAACTTGGAGATGGATTGAAAAAATTTTTGACCTGATTTTGAAAATGATTTGTAACCGTGATTTTCGAAGTAGAATTTGATTTTAAGAAGTGATTTTGAAAAAAAACTTTTGAAAAACAGAATCAGAAAACCTTTTGAAAACTAATTTTGGAAAGGAAATTTTAGAAGAAAGAATTTTTGAAAACTTTTGAAGGATAAAAATAAGAAACCATTGGCAAACTGATTTTTTAAAAAGAACTTTTTGAAGAGAAAAAGTCAAGAAACTTTTTGAAAATTTTTTAAGGAACCTTTGATAGTTGATTTTAGAAAATAAACTTTGAATGAAAAGTTTAAGAAACTTTTAGGTTGGTCTGAATAGGATGTATATGGAAGTTGTGTCATTCATTTTTATTTTATGTTTCACCTTTGGTTATTATCGTTATTATTTCTTTGTTGCTTTTATTTCTTTATCTTTTGAACTGCATATATCGAATTCTAATACCTCTTACCTTGACTTACCTTTCAGGATGGTGGGTGGAGACGATGAGGGTTCTGAGAAGAGTCACTGCTTCGAGAAGATGGCCCGAACAAATTCTTATCGGCAGCTCCAGCCGCTCTAGGGGTAGTCAGCACTCTGCCAATCAAGCACCTTCTAGCCAGGGTGGGAGGGGGGGAGTAGGCCTCCAGTCGACCCCTTCCCTCTAGTTGAGCCAACCTTCGAGGATGAGATGGACCTCGAGGTTTTTCACGTTAGACTTTTCGGATGGCCGACGCTATTTTGAGCTAACTACGAGTTTGGTATGACGGGCATCTTTTAGATGAGCAAGACATTTTTGCTTGTCCTTTGGTTGCATGGTTTCTCTCCTGTTAGTGTATCTTGCTTTCTGACAGTGGTTCCCACCTGACCTGTCTCTCCTCCATTTTGGAGAATGTGAGTTTGCCCCTACTCCCCATGAGTATGGCTTCCTCCTAGGTCTTCAGGATGGTTCAACTGACATTATAGGACCTACTTTTCCTGATGGTTGCATCACGATTGTCGCTCTTCAGCTTGGGCTCCATTTTGCAGCCTTTTTCTTTTGATCTACGGCCCCAGTTTCCTTATGTCCCAATGAAGCTCTTGTTCACACATTCTGAGTTTGCGACGCATAGGAGAGCTCGTTCAGGGGATTGACACACTTCTTAAGATTGGTCCATTTCTCCATGATAGCTCTAGCTCTGTTTCTCTTGAACTTGTTGATGTCTCCACAAGGGGGTGACTTGGTCGGCCGTTGATTACGTGCGTTGCTCGCCAGGACTCGGGAAGGACACTCCTATGCTCATATGGTTGTGGGACAGACCTTCGTGAGCCTTACTAGACTTTGGCAGGTGGGCGATGCTCATTGTTAGGGATGTGCTTCATTATTCTAGCTTTGGGTGATCGGAGACTTATTTACTACCCCTCTTTCAAAGTCGTTTGATTGGGGAGGTCGTGGGTAGGCCATTGCCCCATTCTCTATTTCTTGTTGGTCATGGAAATTTGAGCTTTCTGAGGTGTGAGCCGGTACTGGAGATATCTGAGGGGTGGCTTTAACTCCTTTTTATGATTTGCCTTGTTCATTGTTTCCTATTTGAGAGAGACAAAAAGACAAAGAGTGAGTTTTTGTGCAAAAATGGTTTAAAAATGCCCCGGTAAGGGGTGTCATCATTTTTTATGATGATTGCCCATGGGATTAAATGCATGATCTATTTTTTATGAATGTACATGTTTATATAAGAATTGAATCGAATGCATATCCTACTTTTTTACAAATGCATATGTTCACACAGAAGTGAAAATGAATGCATGTTATATTTTTGGATAATGCACATACAGGAATAGAATTAAATGCAATGTCCCCCATTTTTTTTTTTGATAAATGCACAAATTTATGTAAAAATTAAATTAAATGCGTAACCTACTTTCTTACAAATGAGTAAGTTCATACGGGAATACAGTTGAATGCATGAATAGATACAAACTTCGCAAGAATCTAAATGGATTTATAGGTGATACATGTCATGGATGCATCAATACTACATGTATATAGACTATTTACAAAGAAAATCCTAGGATTGCCCCTTGAGCCCATACTCTCAGGATTCTGTTCCTTTCCAGGATTCTGCACCATTTAGTTTTATCCCATTCTCATCAGGGTGTGATAGCATTTGCTCCATTCTCTAAGGATCTTGACCTTTTGGTTTGCTATCCTATCCTTACTTTCTACAGGGTTACTGTTTGGGGTGTTTATGATCTCACTTGGTTTTTCTCCCTCAGATCTCCAAATTGCCATCATGGCTTAAGCGACAACTCACATGCCCTTTGTAGAGTGATAAACAGCTAAGCTTGCAATTCAAGAAGATTTCTTTTAGGACCGTTATGCAGGCTGAGTTTAGAGGTTGTAAGAAACGAAGGGATATTTAGGCTCATAGATCTTCTTTTAATGGGTTGTTTAAACCAAAACCATCTGAGCACAACTTGGAGCATGAGATTGCCCCTTGCATTCCTTCCTTTCTCATCCTAGTTGTCTTGATATTGTTCAGACTTATTTGGACTAAGCAATTTTCTTTGATCAAAGAGGACTTCAATTTGGACTGTAACATAGGCTAGGTTAAGGGGTTTATGAATGCAGACCCAAATTTGATGTTGTTTCTAGTAGGGTTTCGAACCACACCATCCTTAGTCGGTCTTCTAGTGGGGTTTCGTCTCTTGATATCCTCCTCTAGTCTCAGTAACACATCTGGCTCATTTAGATCAAGCAATCCTTTTCAATCGGAGAGGACTTTAGTAGGGTTGTAATGTTGGGCCATGGTTTTTAGGTTTTTACAAGAAAGGGTAAAGGCTCAAACCTATTATTTCTACTAGGTGGCTTCGTTACCTAGGATCACCTTTGAATTTCCTCTTTTACAGAAGGAGTTGAACTTTCTTGTAACTTTTTGACCTTCTAAGTCTAACATTTGCCCCCCTTTTTCCTGACTTCTGGCTTTATATGCTTTTCAAAGATAGCACAACATGATTCTTTTCCGGTCTTTCTTCTGATATGCTTTTTTTTTTTCCTTGTTACCTTTGATAAGAAGAACATTTCTACAACTTCTTTCTTTTAGATCCTTTCCTTAACATTTTCATTTAACCGATTATGGATGGTGATCCCTAGGTTGGGGTGTGTTTTGGAAAAGAAAGATAACCGGCTCAATAGGTTCGATAAGGGTTGCTTTTAATTGTATGGCAAGTGAAATGAGGGCCTCTCTTCATTTTGAACACGATTACTTGATCCATAGAGCCTTCACGTTACTTCAGCTTGATGGTCGATGATGTTATCTGCCAAATCTTCTGCTGCCTATCTGCCCCAGTGTGGGGGGATGGTTTTGGATTGGGGTTGACAAAAAATCTTCTGCTTTCTGCGAGGCACTAGTGGGTTAAGCAAAATAGGTTATTTTTGTGTATGATAGCAGAATGGATGGCCTCTAATCATTTCAAATTGAATTGCTTACTCCATAAAGCTTTTGTACAAAATTTAGATAATATTCCTAGAGACGATGTGTTTATGCCAATAACCCCTATATATTCTACCGAATCAACTACTCTGTGCTTACCCCAGCGTGGGGGATGGTTATTGGTTTGGGGACATCTGAATTAAAATCAGTTACGACTCTAGTGCGCTGAGCAAAGGATAGTGTTTATTTGGGATAAATAGAACAACGGCTCCTCATGATTTTGAGTACTTGGCTGCCCATTGCTTAGCTAGGATATCATGCAAGTGTTGCCTCTTCAATGAACTCCACACTATCTCCTTCCTATCTCTCACTCTCTCTTTGTCTCTCTAAGGTTTTAACCCCCCTTTGAATGGGTTGCCTATGCTATTCCATCCTTCAAGTCGAGTCATTTACCAAATGGGGAAAAATCCCTAAATGTGACAATTGTCCACAAGAGTATGAAACAAAGGGGCTAACCTGGGAACTACCTATTTTCATTTAAAAACATGGTTACATGGCATGCAGTGTTTATTTAAAAAAGATATGCGAGAAATAGAAAGAAGAAAAGAAAATAGATGAATTTTGTAGAAATCTCCCTTTTCTTGTGGATCTCTTGATGAGAACCACTGTCAAGCTTCGAAATTGTTAGCTTCTTTGACATTTCATGCTCCGGGTATATAGCCAAACGATGGAGGACAGAGTGACATATCTTCTACAGTGTTTAGTGTGTATTCAGAAGTTAGGAGATTCTTTTGTAGTAATGCATGGGTCTGATAAAACTTTGCAAATGATGAAGCCCTCTTCTGCAGGGACGGTGATTGTCGCGGCATGATGTGGAGGTAACGTCTTGTTGATGGATGATTAGTTCTTCTTACTCCCTGATGTAGGTTCAGCCTCTTCTAACGACTAGGCTCATTCTTCCATGAGTTTTGAACTTGGTGGGGTACTAGAGGGATTCCATGAATTCAATTGTGCTCTCTAACCTACAAAAAGAAAAAGAAAAACAGAATGCAATCAGCATATGGAGTTAGAGGTTCTATGCGATGCATGCACTTTGAAGGTCCCTTTTTTGAAGGAATCTAGGCATGATGATGTAAGCACCCCTTTTTGACCGTTTGGTAGTCTACACTCTGTCTAGACTTGTTTTCAAGTCATTGTGGACGTATTCCAATCGAAATCGATTTTCTAAGTCCAAATCTCATCTGTCCATTGCTTCGCGGGCCCACCAGGCCCAAATAGAGGCCAAATGACCAAAATGCCCTTAGGGGCATTGTCCTTTCCTTTCCAATCCCTCTCTCAGGACAGTTTATTCCTTGGAACGGTTCCAATCTAGGCACGTCTTTTCGAAGACGATAAGTCCCCTTTCCAACTGCTCTCTCGAGACAGTTTATTCCTAGAGACGGTTCTAATCCAGGCACGTATTTTCGAAGACGGTAAGTCCCCTTTCCAACCCCACTCTCGAGATAGTTTATTCCTCAAGACAGTTCCAAATCAGGCACGTCTTTTTTAAGACGGTAAGACCCCTTTCCCCCCTCTCTCAGCACTATTTATTCCTCGAGATGATTTCAATTCAGGCACGTCTTTTCGAAAACGGTAAGACCCCTTTCCAATCCCTCTCTCGAGACAGTTTATTTCTCGAGACGGTTCCAATTCAGGCACATCTTTTTTAAGACAGTAAGATCCCTTTCCAATCCCTCTCTCGAGATAGTTTATTCCTCAAGACGGTCCAAGTAGTGAAAATACTCGTAAATATCACAACCGTTAGAGTAGTGGAAGTACTCACACATAGGTCGATATATGGAGTTGCCATCAAACCCCTGTGTTACGATGACCGCCGTCGGAGTGGCGTAAACACTTAAAACCCAGGTCAACACCAGTGTCTGTTAGCCCACTTCGGTGAAAAAAATGACCAAACTACCCCTTGAACCTTTTCCGAGACTTTCCGATCAAGATGACCATTTTGCCCCTAGGCATCCAAATGCCCCGGGAACCACACCGGCTCTGGGTATCAAACTGGTAACCCTTTGAGATTACTTCTTATAGTATTCTCAACCTTCCTTTATCTTTACAGATCATTCTGAGTTAGTTCCGGCCAACCCGGTACAAAAGGACCGTTTTGCCCCTAGTGGGCCGGTCTCCTTTTTCGACCACACCAGCTCTGGGTATCAAACCGGTAATCTTCTGAGATTGCTTCTTATAGTATTTTCAACTGTTCCTTATCTCTTCGGATCATTCCGAATCAGTTCCGGCAAACCTAGTACAAAATGATCATTTTGCCCCTGGTGGGCCGATCACCTTTTTCGACCACGCCGGCTCTGGGAATCAAACCGGCAACCTCTGGGAACATTCTGAATAATGTTTCTAGATCCCAAGTCTTCTTCCGAGACAGTCCGAGTCTGTCCCGGCAGTTTTCGATCCCATTGACCGTTTTGCCCCTAAAGGCCTGGTCAACCTTTCCGACCCATCTTATCCTCATTTCTCAACTCAAATACCTCCAGGACACAATTTTAAGTGTTCCTGCTCTTTTCTGGCATTTCGGGTCATTCCCGGCTCCTTCAAATCATTCTCGGACTTTCCGAAGTCACTCTTAGTGAAGCCAGGCTAAAAATTGCATGGTAGTCACAAGGACAGGCACCCAAATCTAGTCAAAGACACGCTGCTTGCCAACCATAATAGTTTCCTAATTGGCTGGCACCACTAATAGTGGCGCTAGAAGGAATTTTGGCCTGGCGCCAGTGTTGTCCAACCTCTATAAATACAGAGCCTCCTACAACTTGAAAAGGATCCGCAAACTCAAACCAAAAATCATATTATTCGATATACAGAGCTCAAGCACTCCATAAACCCTAGCCTCCTTAGGTTTCCCAAACCCTAGCCACCGTACACAAATCCTAGCCTTCTATACACTCATACACACCCCCATACACTCATACACTAACCTTCAACCCTCCTTCGAAGACGTCAAGAGTTGTAATATGAAGTTTGAAGATTGAAGGCGGCTCTTGAAGATTGAAGACGAAGATCAAGACGAAGACCGAAGAAAGCAAGGCAAGCAAAATAAACAAGACATACGGTAGGCTCCCTATTTAAATTTTCGCACTTCCCCCCTCTCTCTTCTCTCTCTTAACCCATTTGGGTTTTCTCTATTTTAATCCCCCATCTCTTCCCCCCCCCCCCTTTCTTTGCATGCTTGAAACAAGGGGATTCCCGGTCCACATGTAGGATTGGGCTATTGGAGAGTCACTGTGTCGGGGGCTTTCTTCTAGTCTAACCAGAGACCACGTGGGTCCGGCCCCCTTGATTATGTGGTGAAGCCTTAGCCTTGTATGTTCACGACCCCAAAATTGCATTGTGCATATCATGGTCTTGCATCTTCCAAAAGTCGTTTTTGAAGTTTTTTTCAAAATCGTTTTCAAACTTGTTTTCAAAATTGCATCAAAATCTTCTTTTTCAAAACATATTTTCAAAATCACAATCCTAGGGTGATTCTAGCTTTTCCATGGCTAGGGTTGCTTTAGGAAAGTGTTACATTCAAAGTGACAAATATGGTCCATATTTGCAAATCTTGTTGTTTTCAAAACCGTTTTCCTAAAGTGGTTCTAGCTCTTTTATGGTTAGAATTGCTTTAGCAAAGTGAGATGTTTTTATACTTTCCAAAAAGCTCTCTTTTCAAAAATCTCTTCCTAAAAATCTCTTTTTTTTCCCCTAAAACTCTTCTTTCCAAAGTTGTTTTTAAAAACTCCTTCCAAAACTTCCCTTTTTCAACTCCTTTCCAAAACGCTCTCTTCAAAGTCCACTTTCCAAAAACGTTCCCTAGGTCTCTTTCCTAGAAAAACTCTCTTCAATTTTCTTTTCAAAAATTTCCTTTCCAAAAATCTCCCTTCTAGAAACTCCCCTCTAGGATTTTCCTTCTAAAATCTTCATTTCCAAAAACACACTTTCCAAAAAACTCCTTCTCTTTAAAATCTTTTTTTCAAAAACTCTATCTTCAAATTGACTTTCCAAAAACTCCTCCCTAGGATTCTCTTCTAGAAAACCTTCGTTTCAAAAAACGCACTTTCCAAAAATCCTCTTTCCTTAGAGCCCAAGTCAAGCCCTAGAACTCACAATTAAGAAACCCTAATTTTCTTTTCAAAAACATGATTTTCAAACTTTGCCCCAAACCTAGGTTTCCAAAACTTCTTCCTTTCACATCCAAACTATACATGTTTCCAAAACCTATTTTTTACGTCAAAACTATAATTTTCCAAATCTAGGGTTTCTAGCATCTCCCTTCCCAAATCAAAATTTTCCTTTAGGACACCAAATCCAATCTTACCGTTTAGGAAACTAGATCCTATCCTCCGTTTTTGGAAACAAAATCAAACATTCTCTTTTAGAAACCAAATCCAATCCCTTCCTAATCCAAACCATTCTTAATTCAATTCCTTCCTAATTTCCTACCTTCCTAAATCATAAGTTTCCTAAACCTAAACTTTAAATCTTTCCTTAAATTTCAAAATCCAAATATTTCCTAAATCAAATCCTTTCTAATCTTCAACTTTACTAAATCTTAAGTTTCCAAAACTTGAACATAACAATCCTTCCTAACTTCACTCTTTCCAAATTCTACCTCTTTCCAAATCTCAACCTTTCAAATCTAAGCTTTCAAACCATTCTTAAACTCAAACCTTTCCCAATCTTAAGATTTTCTAAAACCCCAAAACTTTCGAAATCTTAAACTTTCTAAATTCTAAATCTTTCCAAATTCAAAACTTTCTAAATTTGAAACTTTCTTAAGTTAAATCTTTCTAAACCTAAATCTTTTCAAATTCTAAACTTTCCAAAACTTCAAAATCATTTCAAATCTAAAACTTTTCTAAACTCAAAATTTTCTTGATTTAAGACTTTCTTAAGTTGAAACTTTTTTAATTCAAACATTTCCTAAATTGAAAACTTTCCTTTTTCAATCCTTTCCTAAAACGAAACTTTCCAATTTTGAAAACTTTCCTAAGTCGAAACTTTCTTAATTCGGAACTTTCCAAAAATGAAACTTTCCTAATTCGAAACTTTCCTAAATCGGACCTTTCCTAGTTCGAACCAAGTCTTTCCAAAATCAATCTTTCCAAAGCAAGTCCAATCTTCTCAATTTCAATTTCCAATCTCCTCTTCTAATCTCAAATCAAATCTAATTTTCAATTCAATCTCCTTCTTCAAATCAACTCTTCTATTTTCAATCGGACTCCGGTCCGAACTACGACTGACCTGATTCCTCCAAAAGGATACGTAGGCAAACTTCATAGGTGCGGTCACAACATTTTTCAAGTTTCTATTTTCACAAAATCTTTTCAAATCTCCAATCTATTTTCAAATTTCCAATTCCAAATTTCTATTTTCAAATCTTAAATTTCAATTACCAAAATCTTGTTTCCAAATTCAAACTTCTATCTCTTTCTTTTCAAATCAAATCAAAACAATTTCTTATTTTCTTATCTTGCATTTGTATCTCATGCATCATGACTTTTCAAAACATTCTTTTTCAGAGTGGATAGGATTGGTCATTAGTTAGCTGAAGACTCTCATAGGTGAATCTAGGGTAGATTGACATGTAAGTACCGAAAGGGTGGGGTAGGGTGATGGCTTAGTGCGTCTTCCCTACACGTAACCAATCTCCGAATCTAGGATCACTAATTTCAAAGACCAAAAAGGAGTTATTTTTCAAAAATGGCTAAATATTTTTCAAAGGTTGCTAAACAACCTGTTTTCCTAAAAACCCTCTCTTGAGGAGATATTTTCAAAATCGTTTTCCAAAAACCCTAAGTGTAGTCTTCGGATTATTCTTAGTTTTTAGGTGACCTAACTCACCTTAATTAAGTTAGGTGGCAACTCCAAATCTTTTCTAAAAGCCCTTTATTCAAACTTAGTTTCAATTCAAACCTAGTCGCACTCATTCTTCTAGGAGGGTGAGTTCTAACGAGAGAGTACAACATTTTTTTCACTTGTGTGAGTATTCCTCAAGTGTGAAAAATCTAGGCGCGACGGATGACAAGTCCATTTTGGAGGCGAGGTTTTGCCCCTATTATGCAATATAATACCTCTTCGGCGTGGGCCGGTCGATGTTTCCTTATTTGGACAATCCCGCCTCTATGGACTGAGAGAGATTTGGGCCTCTCTCGAGATATGGTTCTATGCATGCCATGAATCCTTAGGGTTTACGAACTCGTAGAAATTTTGGTAGGTTCGATTAACATGAGATTGGATTGCTCCTTTCTCTTTACGGTTGATTAGATGCATGAGAATGAAATGACTTGAGTTTCTTGGAACTCTTGTCTCTGAATGGATATAGATGCATGAACAGAGTAAAAGTGAACATGTGAGCAGTAGGATAATAATAAATGGATGGTTGAGGAAACCCCCTTCTTGTCTTGCTTCTGTCTTTGGTTCTCTTAGTGCTTGGAGATGAGGAGGGGGAGAGATAGAAAATAAGAAACAAAACAGGAAAAAGAAAAAAGAAGTTAGTGCCTTGATTTGAATATTTTTCTGCAATGCATGTCCTAGGGGTGCCTCGGCTTGAGAGGGAGACTAAATATGATGTATTGGCTCATTTTTGGTGATAGGGGGTTTGCCCCTGTATGCAGGTACCTTACTATTGAGTGGGAACCTTCATTCATTCATTCATATAATCATCTATCCATTCATTCAAGGAAACTAAATAAATACATTTAACTTTGGGTTCGAAATACAAACGAATTGACATACATTTTAATAGAAGGGAGGGGGAACACTTTCCTTTGGACTTCCACCTATCTACTTTTACAACGGGAAACCCTAAACTACTCTTGAGTCTTCGGATTCGCCTTCCTTGGATTTGATGTCGAGGAGGTCGCTGAGAGACCTTGCTGATTGGTTGCCCCTTGTTTTCATGGCAATTCTATCTCCGTGAGTGTCGCGCCCAGATTTTTCGCACTCAAGAAATACTCACCCAAGCGGGAAAAATGCTGTACTTTCTCGTTAGAACTCACCCTCCTAAAAGAATGAGTGTGACTAGGTTTGAATTGAAAACAGGTTTAAATAAAGGGCTTTTGAAAAAGATTCGGAGTCGCCACCTAACTTGATAAAGGTGAGTTAGATCACCTAAAAACCAAGAATAATCCGAAGACTACACTTAGGGTTTTGGAAAATGATTTTTGAAAATATCTCCTCAAGAGAGGGTTTTTAAGAAAATAGGTTGTTTGGCAATCTTTGGAAAATATTTAGCCCTTTTTAGAAAAATAACTCCTTTTGGTCTTTGAAATCAGTGATCCTAAGTTCGGAGGTTGGTTACGTGTAGGGAAGACGCACTAAGCTATCACCCTACCCCGCCCTTTCGGTACCTACATGCCAATCTACCCTAGATTCACCTATGAGAGTCCTCAACTAACATATGTTCAACCCTATTCACTTTGAAAAATAATGTTTGAAAAGAAACTAACATGATGCATGATATGCAAGTGCAATAAAAGAGAATTGAAAAATAGATTTGAAAAGAGATTGATTTGATTTGAAAATAGACTTGAAGAAATAGAATTGAAATTGGAAAGTTTGAAAATTGAAAGTAGAAGTCTGAAAATAGAAATTTTGAAATTGGAAAGTTGAAAGTAAATTGGAATTTGAGATTTGAAAAGATTTTGGAAACCGCACCCATGAGGGTAGAATTGAAAGTTTGAAAAAGTATTGTGACCGCACCTATGAAGGTTGCCTACGTATCCCTTTGGGGGAATCAGGTCAGTCGTAGTTCGGACAAAAGTTCGATTGAAAATAGATTGATTTGAAGAGAGAGATTGGATTGGAAGAAAGAGATTGAATTGAAAATTGGATTTGATTTGAGATTAGAAAAGGAGATTGGAAGTTGAAATTGAGAAGAAGATTGGACTTTGATTTGAAAAGATTAAGTTTTGGAAAGACTTGGTTTTGGGAAACCTAAACTTAGGAAAGAGAGGACTTAGAAAAGAAAGATGGGATTCGATTTAGAAAGATTTTGGAAAAGAATTGACTTGAAGATTGGATCTGGAAGATTTAGGAAAGGATTGGATTTAGGAAAGGTATGAATTAGGAAAGGTTCGACTTAGGAAAGTTTTGAATTAGGAAAATTTCATTTTTGGAAAGTTTCGAATTAAGAAAGTTTTTAATTAGGAAAGTTTTGAAATTAGGAAAGTTTTGAAAATCAGAAAGTTTTGAAATTGGAAAGCTTCGAGTTTAGAAAGTTTTCGAAAAAGGAAAAATTTTTAAGATTAGGAAAGTTCACAAATTAGGAAAGTTTTGAATTAGGAAAGTTCGGAACTTAAGAAAGTTTCAACTTAGGAAAGTTTTGAAAATTGGAATGTTTCGTTTTAAGAAAGGTTTTGAAATAGGAAAGTATTGAATTTAGAAATGTTTTGAATTAGGAAAAGTTTAGTTTAAGAAAGGCTTAGAATTTAGAAAGTTTCAAGTTAAGAAAGTTTTGAATTTTGGAATGTTTTGAAAAAGGGAAGTTTTGAATTTGGAAAGCTTTGAAAACAAGGAAGTTTTGAAAATAAGAAAGTTTCGTTTTAGGAAAGGTTTGAAAAATGAAAGTTTTCAGTTTAGGAAATGTTTGAATTAAAAAAGTTTTGAGTTTAGAAAAGCCTTAGATTTAGACAGATTTTGAAGTTTTGAAAAGTTTAGAATTTAGAAAGATTTGAGAGTTTTAGAAAATCTTGAAATTAGGAAAGGTTAAGAAAAGTTTGGAAACTTAGGTTTGAAAAGTTATGATTTGGAAAGGGGGTAGAATTAGGAAAGATTTGGATTTGGAAGGGATTGGATTTGGTTTCTAAAACAAAAGATTGGATTTTGTTTCCAAAAACGGAGGACGGGATCTAGTTTCCTAAACGGAGAGATAGGATTCGGCAAGGATTTGGAAAAGGAGGTTCTACAAACCCTAGATTTGAAAAATCATAGTTTTGACATAGAAAATAGGTTTTGGAAACATGTATAGTTTTGATGTAGAAAACAAGAGGTTTTGGAAAAGCTAGGTTTGGGGCAAAGTTTGAAAATCATGTTTTTGGAAAGAAAATTAGGGTTTCCTAATGGGTAGCTCTAGGGCTTGACTTGGGCTCTAAGGAAAGAGTTTTTGGAAAGTGCGTTTTTGGAAACGAAGGTTTTCTAGAAGGGAATCCTAGGGAGGGACTTTTGGAAAGTGAATTTGAAGAGGGAGTTTTTGGAAAAAGATTTTAAAGAGAAGGAGTTTTGGAAAGTGTGTTTTTAGAAACGTAGATTTTAGAAGGAAAATCCTAGAGAGGAGTTCTTAGAAGGAAGATTTTTGGAAGGAGAGTTTTTTAGAAAGATCTTTGGAAGGAGATTGTTGGAGAGAGTTTTTTAGGAAAGTGAATTTAGGAAGTGTTTTTAGCAAGCGAATTTTGGGGAGAAAGAGTTTTTGAAAAGGAGTGGAAAAAGGAAGTTTTGAAAAATAGATTTTGGAAGGGAGTTTTTGAAAACAATTTTGAAGAGGAAAGTTTTAGGAAAGTATGTTGAAAAAGAGATTTTTAGGAAGAGATTTTTAAAGAGAGAGTTTTTGGAAAGTATAAAAATATCTCACTTTCCTAAAGTGATTCTAGCCATAAGAGGGCTAGAACCACTTTAAGAAAGTGGTTTTGAAAACAAAGTTTGAAAATATAGACCAAAAGATCACTTTTAACATAACACTTTCCTAAAGCAACCCTAGCCATGGAAAGGCTAGAATCACTCTAGAATTGTGGTTTTGAAAACAAGTTTTTGAAAAAGAGATTTTGATGCAATTTTGAAAACAAGCTTGAAAACGATTTGAAAAACAACTTTGAAAACGGTTTTTGGAAGATGCAAGACCATGATATGCACAATGCAATTTCGGGTCGTGAACATACAAGGCTAAGGCTTCACCACATAATCAAGGGGGCCGGACCCACGTGGTCTTTGATTAGACTAGAAGAAAGCCCCCGACACGGTGACTCTCCAATAATCCAATCCTACACATGGACCGGGAATCCCCTTGTTTCAAGCATGCAAAGAAAGGGGGGGAAAGAGATGGGGGATTAAAATAGAGAAAACCCAAGTGGGTTGGAGAGAGAAGAGAGAGGGGGGAAGTGCAGAAAATTAAAGAGAAAGCCTACCGTATGCCTTCTTTATTTTGAACGTCGCGCTGTCTTCGGTCTTCGGTCTTTGTCTTGATCTTCACCTTCAGTCTTCAAGAGTTGTCTTCAAGCTTTGGATGACAGCTCTTCAAGTCTTCAAAGGATGGTTGATGGCTAGTGTATGAGTATATGGGGGAGTGTGTGAGTGTATAGGGGGTTAGGGTTTGTGTATAGTGGCTAGGGTTTGGGGAAACCTAGGGAGGCTAGGGTTTAGGGAGTGCTCGAGCTCTGTATATCGAATTATAGGATTTTTAGGTTAAGTTTGCAGACCTTTTTCATGTTGAATGAGGCTCTATATTTGTAGAAGTTGGACAAACCCGGCGCCTGTTACAGTGGCGCCAGGGCAAACTTTACACTGGGGCCACTAGTAGTGGCGCCAGGCCATTTTTTGGCTTGGGGCCACTACTAGTGGTGTCAGCCAATTAGGAAAGATTTAAGGCCGGCAAGCAACTTATCTTTGACTAGATTTGGGCGCCTGTACTAGTGACTACCATGCAACTTTTAGCCTGGCTTCATTAGGAGTGACTACGGAAAGTCCGGGAATGATTTGGAGGAGCCGGGAATGACCCCGAAAGTCGGAAAGGAGCAGGAACACTTAAAATAGTGTCCTGGAGGTATTTGACTTGAAAAGTGAAGATAAGGTGGGTCGGAAAGGTTGACCGGGCCTTTAGGGGCAAAACGGTCAATCGGACCGAAAAACTGCCGGGACAGACTTGGACTGTCCCGAAAGAAGACTTGGGATCTGGAAACATTATTTAGAATGTTCCCAGAGGTTTCCATTTTGATTTTCAGAGTCGGCGTGATCGGAAAAGGAGACCGGCCCACCAGGGGAAAAAGGCTAATTTTGTACCGGGTTTGCCGGGACTGACTCGGAATGATCTGGAAAGGTAAAGGGGAGTTAAGATTACTATAAAAAGTAGTCTTAGGAGGTTACCGGTTTGATACCCAGAGCCGGTGTGGTCGAAAAAGGAGACCGGCCCTCCAGGGGCAAAACGGTCATTTTGTGCCGGGTTGGCCGGAACTAACTCGGAATGATCCGGAAAGGTAAAGGAAGGTTGAGAACACTATAAAAAGTATTCTCGGGACATTACCGGTTTGATACCCAGAGCCGGTGTGGTTCCCGGGGCGTTCGGATGCCTAGGGCCAAAATGGTCATCTTGACCGGAAAGTCTCGAAAAATGTCCACAGGACAATTTGGACATTTTTCACCAAAGTGGGCTAACAGACACTGGTGTTGACCTAGGTTTTGAGTGTTTCCGCCACTCTAACAGTGTGAGTATTTCCGCTACTTGGACAGGGTTGATGATTTGTGAGTATTTCTGTTACTCGGACGGGGTTGATGATTTGTGAGTATTTCCGCTACTCTAACAGCTTTGTGAGTATTTCCGCTACTCTAACGGCTTTGTGAATATTTCTGCTACTCTAACGGTTTGGTGAGTAGTTTCGCTACGCAGACCGTCTCGAGGAATAAACTGTCTCGAGAGTGGGATTGGAAAGGGGTCTTATCGTCCCCGAAGAGACGTGCCTGGATTGGAACTGTCTCGAGGAATAAACTGTCTCAAGAGAGGGATTGAAAGGGGTCTTACCGTCTCCGAAGAGACGTGCCTGGATTGTGAGTGTTTCCGCCACTTTAACGGTTTTGTGAGTAGTTTTGCTACTCGGACCGTCTCGAGGAATAAACTGTCTCGAGAGTGGGATTGGAAAGGGGTCTTACCGTCTCCGATGAGACATGCCTGGATTGTGAGTGTTTCCACCACTCTAACGGTTTTGTGAGTAGTTTTGCTACTCGGACCGTCTCGAGGAATAAATTGTCTCGAGAGAGGGATTGGAATTGGAATTAGAAAGAACAATGCCCCTAAGGGCATTTTGGTCATTTTGCCTCTATTTGGGCCTGATAGGCCTGCGAAGCGATGGAAAGACGAAATCTGGACCTTGAGAATTGCTTTTGATAGGAATATGCCCACAATGACTTGAAAACAAGTCTGGACGGAGTGTAGACTGCCGAGCGGTCAAAAATGGGGTGCTTACAGCTGCCCCTCTTTTTTTGTTTTTGCTTGTCAAAGACAGAAAACGATAAGAGTAAGTGTCCCATGTTGACCGCGAGGCAGTCGGAGGGACGGACATTGAAAAGCTTTCGACAACAGGGGTCGAAAACGGACAACGGGCCAAAAAGGCCTCTAAAAATGTGTTTTGGCGGGAAAAAGGGCAAAACTGCCCAGAATTTATAACTGGCGCCACTAGCAGTGGCGCCTTTGGCAAAAACCAACTGGCGCCAGGCCTAAAGCTAAAAAACCAGAAAATTTCTGGTTCGAACACTTACGGGATTTGAAGAGTTTTTGGAGAATCCGAGAGTCTTCGAGTGAAAATCGACTTGAACCTTGAAGGGGCACTTCTTGGAGACCACGGGTGATTGCCGGAAGGAGTCCACGTCGCCGGAAAAGTCGCCGAAAGAGAAGATTTTGCCGGAGAACTCCCGAAAAGTGAGTTTTCAAATTTTGTTGATTTCGATGTGTAGAACTTCGTTTGAATCATGTGAATAGTGGAAATTGATGTTTTGATATATTTTGAACACTTTGGCGATGTTATTTTTGCATTTTGATGGTTGTTTGATTGAATTTGAATGATTTTTCATGATTATGCAAAGAGGGTTTTCTGTAGGAATATGAAATTTGTTCCTACAGGCATGGGTATTGGGCTTTCTGGCTATGTTTTTGTGCAATGTGCCTTAGAAAAATGTGTTTAATAATCGTATGAAGTTTCGTGATTTTTTGAAAACTTGGGAAATTTTTGATTTTTTTGAAAAATAGAAAAATATTTAGAAAATTAGAAAAAAATTAGGAAATTCAATAAATTGATGAAATTTTTAAAGTTTGAAATTTGAAAAAATGTAGGAATATTTTGAAAACATTTGAGGTGATTTTGAAAATTTTGGAAGCCTTTTGAAAACCATTGATTTATTTGAAAAATAAAACATGTGTTTTGAAAATTTTGAAAAATTTGAAAAGTGTGCACGCGTGCCATTGTTATGTGATTGTTGCGTTGGAAGGTGCATATTTTGTGTTTTGTGTTAATATCATGGGCGTTGTAGGGGCCATTTTTAAACGGGACTCTGCCGAAATTTTTAGAAATTATGGAAAGAGTTGGTTAAAATCTTAGAAATAAAATCTTTTTGAAGGGAAAAGGCAGAGAACCCTTGAGATGTGATTTGGAGTTGGAAAATCAAGATGTGTGAAATTTTTTTTTTTGATTTGTTATTTAAAATCCTTTATTTGTTTTGTGTTATTTGTTTGTTTTATTTTACTGTTATTTAAACTACATGGATGGTATATTAACATCACTTACCTTGGCTTACCTTTTTAGGATGACAGATGCAGGTGATGACAGTTCTGAGAGAAGGCGCCACTCGGGGAAGGCGGCCCGGACAGATTTTGCTGGCGGCTCTAGTCGGTCTAGAGGTAGTCGACGATCTACAGGACGATCCTCATCCAGTCAGAGCGGGCAGGGGAGTAGACTACCTGTCGACCCTTTTCCTCCGGTTGAGCAGGCTTTTGCTGAGGAGGAGGTACCGGGCCTTGGGGATCAGGTGACCGGCTATGGGAGAGCTTCTTCCAGGCACAGGCAAACAGACACCGACTTGGGAGATTTGCAGATACCAGATGTCCAACCTCTCGGGGATCTGGCCTATCATCCTAGTGTATATTCCAGATAGCATTTGCCACCTCTGCAGGTACACACAGCTTTCCGAGGGGCTGTTCATCAGGTGTTTGTGACCATGTAGCAGGCTGCCCCATCATACCGCGCCTTCTTGGTAGAGATCGGGTTTGGTGCCTTTATGGGATTACAGGCTAACCGCCTGAACCGGCATTTGGTACTGGCACTTGTTGAGAGGTGGTTTGGGGAGACTGGGATGTTTCATTTTGTCGGCTTCGAGTTAGGCCCCACTCCTTTGGATTGGGCGATTATTATAGTACTCTCCTTTGTCGGCCGGCGGATCACCCTACACCCAGTCAGCAGGGACAAGGCCTGTTTGCTGTTGGATTTGCCCCAGCTTGAGCGTTCTGCCTTCCCAGTCTCTTGGATTAGTCAGGGTGAGCGTACTTTTGCTACTGAGCCATCGCCTGCCAGGCGGGACATCATGACGCCTGAACCGGCATTTGGTACTGGCACTTGTTGAGAGGTGGTTTGGGGAGACTGGGATGTTTCATTTTGTCGGCTTCGAGTTAGGCCCCACTCCTTTGGATTGGGCGATTATTATAGTACTCTCCTTTGTCGGCCGGCGGATCACCCTACACCCAGTCAGCAGGGACAAGGCCTGTTTGCTGTTGGATTTGCCCCAGCTTGAGCGTTCTGCCTTCCCAGTCTCTTGGATTAGTTAGGGTGAGCGTACTTTTGCTACTGAGCCATCGCCTGCCAGGCGGGACATCATGAGACGGCGACTTGTGTTGTACATCATCTTTAGCTGCTTCTGCAACAACAACAAGTCACTCGTGCCGTGTCGTTTGGTGAGTATAGTAGCTGATCTGGGAGCTTTGTCTGAGTTGGACTGGGGGTCCTTTTCTTTTGGTTGCTTTCTTCGATCGATGCGGGTTCGGACTTCTTCTCGTTGGGGTAGCATGACTAGCTTTTGGCCCTTCCTTGTCTGGTGGAGTTACGAGTACCTGCCGGTGCGTCACCCTGCAGTTGTTGAGGATGATTTCTATCCTCGTGCTTTGAGGTGGGCTCGTGACCCGGTAACCCTGCGATCGGAAATTACTGACTTCGTGACGCTCTGGACTAACCTGGAGTTGATTGAGGCGAGGGATGTGACCTGGCGGCCCTTCATTGGATCAGTCCATTACGAGACAGTCTGGTACTTTGTCCCGTTGTCCTTGTCGAGAGCTGCTTTTCTCAGTGATGACACCTGGGAGTCCTACCTTGGAGAACAGCACTGGAGGCAATTTCACGAGGAGTTTCGATCAGCAGGGGCTCCACCAGAGTATATGCTTGGAGCCCTGGTGGCAGGAGTGCCCATCCCTTATCAGGAGCATCAGCTAGGTGCCGAGTTCTTGCTCCCTCCGGATACGGATTACGCTGCGCACTTTGGAACCCATTCGGTTGGTGCCTTCACCCGGTTTGAGGTAGTAGTCGGTGGGTACGCTGTTTGCCAGGAGGTGGTTGACTTGTGGCGCCGTGCTGGAGGATATGTGCCCCAGGCCGAGTTTACCGCTGTGAGAGACCAGAGAGACCAGTACCAGATGGAGCGGGACCAGTACCAGGCCGAGGTAGCTTCCCTGACTGCGCGGTTATCTCAGATGGGTGGTGGGGGGTAAGTTATTCTCTCTTTGCTCCTTATTGTTCTGTTGTTGCTTAGTTCCTTTTGTATGTAGCTGATTTCGGGTCTATCTTCCCTGCAGGATGGTGGTGCTTCAAGTAGTTACCCTCCTCCTCCGATGCCGGGCTTCGGGGATTTTGATTCGGATGACATCGACTTCGACTTGTGATAGATGGCCCTTGTGGAGACTTTGATCCTCTTTTGCCCCTGGTCCCTTAGTTATATTTATGTTAGACAGTTTTATTTTGCATAGTTTTGTATAAGGATGGATGTTTATGGTACTTAGATGCACAGATAGACATATACATTTGATCAGAGGCATGTGATGTATGATGATGTTAGATGTTTATTACATGAGTTGATGTTTGGTGACTTCTATTTCTACAGGGAGTTATATCCTATATGTGCAAAGCTCATGCTGATTTTTTATTTTTATTTTTTTTAAGCATATGTACAGGTTAAAAATATGTTAATAGAATGACACAGGATTCTGTTAGACTTATAGTCCTGGGAATGGTAACTCCCTCCTCTTCAGGGATTTTAGCCTCTCTTTTGGCTCAATCCTGCCTCGATCGGATGATAGCACTTCGCACCTTTCTCAACCTCTTGATCGCCTTCAACTTTCTATCTTAGGGTTAGTGTATAAGGTTATTGGCCTGAGACTCTCGACTCTCGGGGTCTTAGCAACAACTTAGCTGACCTTTGGCAGAGCGATAAGTGGCCAGTCATTTCAATCCGAGAAGACTTTATTTAAGACCGTAATGCAGGCTAGGTTATGGGGCTTTAGAAACAACGGGACATGTAGGCTCAAATTCAATGTTGTTTTCAGCAAGGTTTAAATCCAAACTGTCCTTAACCGTTTTTCAATAGGATTAGCATCTTTTTATTTATTTATTTATTTATTTTTATTTTTAAGCTTTGGCAGCGTATCTAACTCATTCAGATCAAGCAATCTGCTTTCAATCAGAGGGGACTTTAATAGGGTTGTAATGTAGGCCATGGTTTCGGGGTTTTGCAAGAAAGGGTAAAGGCTCAAACCTATTGTACCTACTAGGTTTCCTAGGATCACCTTTAAATTTCCTTCTTGCTTTTGACAACATATTTCTCAGGGTGAAAATAATCTTGTTCTTTCACCCTTTTCTATATACCTTTTTGAGATAGACATAACTTTCTTCTCATTTGCTCTTCTTGTATGCTTTTGAAGATAATTCATTCATAATTTTCTTCAGGCCTTTCTTTAAAGGATTCATAACTTTCTTCTCATAAAGGATTTTTTTTTTGTTTGCCTTTTGCCCCTTGGCAACTCTTCTCTTTTGCTTTTTCTTTCTATTTCTTTTCTTTTCTTTTATGAAACGGAACAATTCTTTAACCCTTTGCCCCTTAAACCTTTTCCCTTGGTAGCACAATATACCCAATGTGGGCGATAATCCCTAGGTTGGGGTTTTGTTAAGAAAGGATAAGTGGCTCAACGGGTTTGGCAAGGGGTTGCTTTTGACTGTATGGGAAATGAAACGAAGGCCTCTCTTCACTTTGAATTAGATTGCTTGATCCATACAGCTTTCAACACTACCCTAGCATGATAGAGGTGGACACTACTCCTAGAGTTCTCAACTATTGTCTGCTCCAGTGTGGGGAGGACAGTCTTGGATCAGGGTTATCAAAGAAAATTTTCGCTTTCTGCGAGGCACTAGGGGTTAAGTAAGGGGAATATGAGCATATTTGTTTATTTATTTAGTTTTTTATTCTTTATATGTGGGGGAATGAAAGATGGCTCCTCTTCATTTTGATAAACTGGCCACACATCACTTAGCCTTAGAGTCTTGCAAGTGTCGCCTTTGGGTAGTATCCTCACTCATCCTTATTCCCTCTCTGGAAAGCTGATCATTTGGCGAGTGGTTAACTCATGCTATCATCCCCTCAAGTTAGATCATTCCATAAGACAAACCATGCCCTTTGCGTAGAAAGTAGTCACTATTCCCAGCGAAGGGAAGACAACGGCAATGGAGTAAAAGACTATTATTTGATTATTATTATTACGAAAAGCATCAAGTTCTTAAGCAATAAGAAAATGTAGACATTAATTTAAAACAAGAAGTAAAAGGGACAGAAAGAAAGTGAGTGAAACCACCCCTCCCTTTTATGCTTGTGCAAGGAACCCATTTTTAGTAAGGTCTTGAGCCTGTGCCTTCGTCTGCATTCCATCCACGGTTGAGATTTTCAGCTAAGGCAGGATAGGTAGATGCTTCTCCCAGAGTTCCAAGTGAGTTGGCGGTGATGATGTAATTGTCAGCTTTCTTGATTGTCTGGCCTTTATTTGTTTGCTCCGGAGTTTCTCTAACAAACTACTCGGGCGATTCGTATTCGTCCAGCTCGATAGGTCGTGCCCGGGGTTTTCTGCTCTGGCCTCCAATTGGGGCTCGATGCTCCTCAAGTGTACACAATGGGGGATTCTTATTACGGAGTTTGGATAGTTCCTCATCAATTTTCTTCACAGACTCGTATGCAAGTTTGTCTTCGGGGGTCGGCATTTCATCGGGGTTATATCGTGACCAGGCATCTTCGCATTCCATTTCCTTTCCGTCCTTGTAATATATCTCTTGGCATGCAGCAAAACAAACCTTGTTGTTACCAAACTTTGTAATGATGTTAACAGCATGGTCCAATGGAGGGTTTGTAGAGCTGTTTGGAGAAGGATTCGCTAGCCGTACCCCAATGATCTTGCTATTTATCAGGTCTTGAATCTTATGCTTGAGGGCCAAACAATCTTCAGTATCATGTCCTTGGCTATCCGAATGATACTTACAGCTTGCTGCAGATTTGAAATAATGAGGTAGAGGGTTGGGCTGGGGTCGAGCAGGTACAGGTTTCAGATACCCAGCTGCTAAGAAGCCAAAATAAACCGCGGTCTGTGAGCATGCGAGTTTTGTAAATGTCCGCTTCTTCCCACTTGTTCGCCTAGTCTGAGGAGGTATTGCAGATGTTTTTGATGATTGGGGACCACGTTTTGGTGAGGTCGCGACTGGGTTGATGGTTCGGGAATTGAAAGGGCTTCGGGTTCTATGCTTCGAAATGGGACCATTTTCGGTGGCAGGGCCAAAAGGGTCGGGATGACATCTGAAGGAAAGGTCATATAATCTTTGTGTTTGGTTAGGGGTTGGTTTAGAAGGCATTCGAGCAAGGCTCTCGGCCCGGGGAGGTCGTTGGGAAGCAATGGTGGCTGCACAGTCATGATCTTCCTTCTTCATCCTTTTTCGTCCATCATCGGTTTGGGCTTGCAAGGATTCTGCTTGCTCTCAGGTTGTGTGGGATAAAAGTGAGGAAAGCATGCCTTCCATTTCGGTTATCTTATGCTTGACTCCTCTTGTCTCTGCTAGTAACTGAGTTAAAGTATCAAGAGTAACCAATTCCATGCCTGTAAGATTGGGGAATGAGGGAAGGTACCTAAAACCAAAAGAAAAGGGAAAAGTCAGTGTTTAAACTTGACAAGTCTTTATGTAATGCATGCTCTAAGGTGCCCCTGCTTGAGAGGGAGACTAAACATGATGTATTGGCTCACTTTTTGGAGATAGGGGGCTTGCCCCTGTATGCATACACTTTACCGTCAGGTGGGAACCTTCAGCCATTCATGCATTCATTCATAAAAATAAAGAAGTACATTAAATTCTGGATTTGAGATACAAAAGAATTGAAATACATTTTAATAGGGGGTGGGGGAACATTTTCCTTTGGACTTCCACCTATCTACTTTTACAAAGGGAAAACCTAAACTACTCTTGAGTCTTCGGATTTGCCTTCCTTGGATTTGATGTCGAGGAGGTCGCTGAGAGACCTTATTGATTGATTGCCCCTTGTCTTCTTGGCAACCCTATCTCCGTGAGCATAGAGGGATTGGGGCCCCTCTTATAGAATGAATCGAGATGCATGCAATGAGTCCTTAGGGTTACGTGAGAACCCTTAGGGTTTGGGTAGGTTCAATGCAAGGGAGAGTAACGTTGGTGTCACTCTCAGTGGGTTGATCATATGCATGAGAATGCAGTGACTTCAGTTACTTGGAACTCTTGTCTTGACATGGGATATTGAATGCATAAACATGAATATGCAAAAAGTGTAAGGAGAAAAGGTACAATTGAAGTAAACATGCATGCATGAACAGTTAGATAGGCATTATAACAATATAAATACAAGCATTATAACAGCAGGTATAAATGAAAGTAAGAGCAGTTGCCCTTTCCTCTGTGATTTTGGAAAACGGTGCCCGTGTCTTAAATCCGGCAGAGGTTCGGCTATGCATGGTGTCTATATGAGTATGAGGTTGAGGGTTGACTAATGCGTCCTAAAAAGGCTCGGTCCCCAGATCTTCAAACCTAGGCCCGCTCCCCGAGGTGGTGCCATGATCGGTTGGTGATCCGAGCGGGGGAATCATCAAGAGGCCATAGGCGAAGAAACTGACACAGCATCTTGCCCAAAACCAATATACCATTCTCCCTTTCTAACTAGAAAGGAAATAGCAGGGTATGCAAGTATGCAGAATGCAAGTGCACATGCAGTGTGTGTGTGATTTTTAAAAGTGGAGGAAAGGGCCGAACAACTCTCATTCATCCTGTACATCACATTCATGCAAAATAAAATTTAAACATAAAGCGCACTTACAAAACAAAGATGCAAGTGTCAGTATGTGGATGACAAATATAATACAAGATAATATGAATCAATGCATGTTTTTTGAAAACAATTTTAAAAATTTAGTTTTAAAAATTTACAGTGAATAGGATTGAGCCAAGTTAATTGAAGACTCTACAGGGGTGAAGGGTAATGAGACATGACTATGGCCTAACCCTCTAAGTTTCCCCAGCGGAGTTGCCAGCTGTCGCGCCCAGATTTTTCGCACTCGAGGAATATTCACCCAAGTGGGAAAAATGTTGTACTCTCTCGTTAGAACTCACCCTCCTAGAAGAATGAGTGTGACTAGGTTTGAATTGAAAACAAGTTTAAATAAAGGGCTTTTGAAAAAGATTCGGAGTTGCCACCTAACTTGATAAAGGTGAGTTAGGTCACCAAAAAACTAAGAATAATCCGAAGACTACACTTAGGGTTTTGGAAAACGATTTTTGAAAATATCTCCTCAAGAGAGGGTTTTTAAGAAAATAGGTTGTTTGGCAATCTTTGGAAAATATTTAGCCCTTTTTAGAAAAATAACTCCTTTTGGTCTTTGAAATCAGTGATCCTAAGTTCGGAGGTTGGTTACGTGTAGGGAAGACGCACTAAGCTATCACCCTACCCCACCCTTTCGGTACCTACATGCCAATCTACCCTAGATTCACCTATGAGAGTCCTCAACTAACATATGTTCAACCCTATTTACTTTGAAAAATAATGTTTGAAAAGAAACTAACATGATGCATGATATGCAAGTGCAATAAAAGAGAATTGAAAAATAGATTTGAATAGAGATTGATTTGATTTGAAAATAGACTTGAAGAAATAGAATTGAAATTGGAAAGTTTGAAAATTGAAAGTAGAAGTTTGAAAATAGAAATTTTGAAATTGAAAGTTGAAAGTAAATTGGAATTTGAGATTTGAAAAGATTTTGGAAACCGCACCCATGAGGGTGGAATTGAAAGTTTGAAAAAGTATTGTGACCGCACCTATGAAGGTTGCCTACGTATCCCTTTGGGGGAATCAGGTCAGTCGTAGTTCGGACAAGAGTCCGGTTGAAAAGGGATTGATTTGAAGAGAGAGATTGGATTGGAAGATTGAGATTGAATTGAAAATTGGATTTGATTTGAGATTAGAAAAGGAGATTGGAAGTTGAAATTGAGAAGAAGATTGGACTTTGATTTGAAAAGTTTAATTTTTGGAAAGACTTGGTTTTGGGAAACCTAAACTTAGGAAAGAGAGGACTTAGAAAAGAAAGATGGGATTAGATTTAGAAAGATTTTGGAAAAGAATTGACTTGAAGATTGGATCTGGAAGATTTAGGAAAGGATTGGATTTAGGAAAGGTATGAATCAGGAAAGGTTCGACTTAGGAAAGTTTTGAATTAGGAAAATTTCATTTTTGGAAAGTTTCGAATTAAGAAAGTTTTTAATTAGGAAAGTTTTGAAATTAGGAAAGTTTTGAAAATCAGAAAGTTTTGAAATTGGAAAGCTTCGAGTTTAGAAAGTTTTCGAAAAAGGAAAGATTTTTAAGGTTAGGAAAGTTCACAAATTAGGAAAGTTTTGAATTAGGAAAGTTCGGAACTTAAGAAAGTTTCAACTTAGGAAAGTTCTGAAAATTGGAATGTTTCGTTTTAAGAAAGGTTTTGAAATAGGAAAGTATTGAATTTAGAAATGTTTTGAATTAGGAAAAGTTTAGTTTAAGAAAGGCTTAGAATTTAGAAAGTTTTAAGTTAAGATTGGATTTTGTTTCCAAAAACGGAGGACGGGATCTAGTTTCCTAAAAGGGGAGATAGGATTCGGCAAGGATTTGGAAAGGGAGGTTCTAGAAACCCTAGATTTGAAAAATCACAGTTTTGACATAGAAAATAGTTTTTGGAAACATGTATAGTTTTGATGTAGAAAACAAGAGGTTTTGGAAAACCTAGGTTTGGGGCAAAGTTTGAAAATCATGTTTTTGGAAAGAAAATTAGGGTTTCCTAATGGGTAGCTCTAGGGCTTGACTTGGGCTCTAAGGAAAGAGTTTTTGGAAAGTGCGTTTTTGGAAACGAAGGTTTTCTAGAAGGGAATCCTAGGGAGGGACTTTTGGAAAGTGAATTTGAAGAGGGAGTTTTTGGAAAAAGATTTTAAAGAGAAGGAGTTTTGGAAAGTGTGTTTTTAGAAACATAGATTTTAGAAGGAAAATCCTAGAGAGGAGTTCCTAGAAGGAAGATTTTTGGAAGGAGAGTTTTTTAGAAAGATCTTTGGAAGGAGATTGTTGGAGAGAGTTTTTTAGGAAAGTGAATTTAGGAAGTGTTTTTAGAAAGCGAATTTTAGGGAGAAAGAGTTTTTGAGAAGGAGTGGAAAAAGGAAGTTTTGAAAAATAGATTTTGGAAGGGAGTTTTTGAAAACAATTTTGAAGAGGAAAGTTTTAGGAAAGTATGTTGAAAAAGAGATTTTTAGGAAGAGATTTTTAAAGAGAGATTTTTGGAAAGTATAAAAATATCTCACTTTCCTAAAGCGATTCTAGCCATAAGAGGGCTAGAACCACTTGAAGAAAGTGGTTTTGAAAACAAAGTTTGAAATATAGACTAAAAGATCACTTTTAATATAACACTTTCCTAAAGCAACCCTAGCCATGGAAAGGCTAGAATCACCCTAGAATTGTGGTTTTGAAAACAAGTTTTTGAAAAAGAGATTTTGATGCAATTTTGACAACAAGCTTGAAAACGATTTGAAAAACAACTTTGAAAACGGTTTTTGGAAGATGCAAGACCATGATATGCACAATGCAATTTCGGGTCGTGAACATACAAGGCTAAGGCTTCACCACATAATCAAGGGGGCCGGACCCACGTGGTCTTTGATTAGACTAGAAGAAAGCCCCTGACACGGTGACTCTCCAATAGTCCAATCCTACACATGGACCGGGAATCCCTTTGTTTCAAGCATGCAAAGAAAGGGGGGGAAAGAGATGGGGGATTAAAATAGAGAAAACCCAAGTGGGTTGGAGAGAGAAGAGAGAGGGGGGAAGTGCAGAAAATTAAAGAGAAAGCCTACCGTATGCCTTCTTTATTTTGTACGTCGCGCTGTCTTTGGTCTTCGGTCTTTGTCTTGATCTTCACCTTCAGTCTTCAAGAGTTGTCTTCAAGCTTTGGATGGCAGCTCTTCAAGTCTTCAAATGATGGTTGAAGGCTACTGTATGAGTGTATGGGGGAGTGTGTGAGTGTATAGGGGGTTAGGGTTTGTGTATAGTGGCTAGGGTTTGGGAAAACCTAGGGAGGCTAGGGTTTAGGAAGTGCTCGAGCTCTGTATATCGAATTATAGAATTTTTAGGTTAAGTTTGCAGACCTTTTTCACGTTGAATGAGGCTCTGTATTTATTGAAGTTGGACAAACCTGGCGCCTGTTGCAGTGGCGCCAGGGCAAACTTGACACTAGCGCCAGGGCTAACTTGACACTAGCGCCACTAGTAGTGGCGCTAGGCCATTTTTTGGCTTGGCGCCACTACTAGTGGTGCCAGCCAATTAGGAAAGATTTAAGGTCGGCAAGCAACGTATCTTTGACTAGATTTGGGCGCCTGTACTAGTGACTACCATGCAACTTTTAGCCTGGCTTCACTAAGAATGACTCCAGAAAGTCCGGGAATGATGTGGAGGAGCCAGGAATGACCCGGAAAGTCGGAAAGGAGCAAGAACACTTAAAATAGTGTCCTGGAGGTATTTGACTTGAAAAGTGAAGATAAGGTGGGTCGGAAAGGTTAACCGGGCCTTTAGGGGCAAAACGGTCAATCGGACCGAAAAACTGCCGGGACGGACTTGGACTGTCCTGAAAGAAGACTTGGGATCTGGAAACATTATTTAGAATGTTCCCAGAGGTTTCCGGTTTGATTTTCAAAGCGGCGTGATCGGAAAAGGAGATTGGCCCACCAGGGGCAAAACGGTCATTTTGTACCGGGTTTGCCGGGACTGACTCGGAATGATCCGGAAAGGTAAAGGGGAGTTAAGATTACTATAAAAAGTAGTCTCAGGAGGTTACCGGTTTGATACCCAGAGCCGGTGTGGTCAAAAAAGGAGACCGGCCCTCCAGGGGCAAAACGGTCATTTTGTGCCGGGTTGGCCGGAACTGACTCGAAATGTCTAGAAAGGTAAAGGAAGGTTGAGAACACTATAAAAAGTATTCTCGGGACATTACCGGTTTGATACCCAGAGCCGGTGTGATTCCCGGGGCGTTCGGATGCCTAGGGGCAAAATGGTCATCTTAACCAGAAAGTCTCGAAAAATGTCCACTGGACAATTTGGACATTTTTCACCAAAGTGGGCTAACAGACACTGGTGTTGACCTAGGTTTTGAGTGTTTCTGCCACTCTAACGGTGTGAGTATTTCCGCTACTTGGATGGGGTTGATGATTTGTGAGTACTTCCGTTACTCGGACGGGGTTGATGATTTGTGAATATTTCCACTTCTCTAACGGCTTTGTGAGTATTTCTGCTACTCTAACGGTTTGGTGAGTAGTTTCGCTACTCGGACCGTCTCGAGGAATAAACTGTCTCGAGAGTGGGATTGGAAAGGGGTTTTATCGTCCCCGAAGAGACGTGCCTGGATTGGAACTGTCTCGAGGAATAAACTGTCTCGAGAGAGGGATTGAAAGGGGTCTTACCGTCTCCGAAGAGACGTGCCTGGATTGTGAGTGTTTTCGCCACTCTAACGGTTTTGTGAGTAGTTTTGCTACTCGGACCGTCTCGAGGAATAAACTGTCTCGAGAGTGGGATTGGAAAAGGGTCTTACCGTCTCCGAGGAGACATTCCTGGATTGTGAGTGGTTCCGCCACTCTAACGGTTTTGTGAGTAGTTTTGCTACTCGGACTGTCTCGAGGAATAAACTGTCTCGAGAGAGGGATTGTAATTGGAATAAGAAAGAACAATGCCCCTAAGGGCATTTTGGTCATTTTGCCTTTATTTGGGCCTGACAGGCCCGCGAAGTGATGGAAAGACGGAATTTGGACCTCGAGAATTGGTTTCGATAGGAATATACCCATAATGACTTGAAAACAAGTCTGGACGGAGTGTAGACTGCCGAGCGGTCAAAAATGTGGTGCTTACAGTGAGCATAGAGGGATTGGGGACCCTCTTATGGAATGAATCGAGATGCATGCAATGAGTCCTTAGGGTTATGCGGGAACCCTTAGGGTTTGGGTAGGTTTAATGCAAGGGATAGTGACCTTAGTGTCACTCTCAATGGGTTGATCATATGCATGAAAATGCAGTGACTTCAGTTACTTGGAACTCTTGTCTTGACATGGAATATTGAATACATAAATATGGGTATGCAAAGAGTATAAGGAGAGAGAATGCAATAGCAAGATAAACGTGCATGCATGAGCAGCTAGACAGGCATTATAACAGTATGAATACAATTAGTATAACAACAGGAATAGACAGGTATAAATGAAAGTAAGAGCAGTCGCCCTTTCCACCGTGGTTTTGAAAATGGTGCTCGTATCTTAAATCCGGCAGAGGTTCGGCTATACATGGTGTCTATATAAGTATGAGGTTGAGGGTTGACTAATGCGTCCTAAAAAGGCTCGGTCCACATATCTTCAAACCTAGGCCCACTCCCTGAGGTGGTGCCATGATCGGTTGGTGATTCGAGTGGGGGAACCATTAAGAGGTCGCAGGCGAAGAAACTGACACAGCATCTTGCCCACAACCAATATACCATTCCCCCTTTCTAACTAGAAAGGACATATCAGGGTAATAATGCAAATATGCAGAATGTAGGTGCACATGCACTGTGTGTGTGATTTTTTAAAAGTGGAGGAAAGAGCCCAACAACTCCCATTCATCCTGTTCATCACATTCATGCATAGCAGTTAATAAAACTTAAGCAAAAAGCACACCTACAAAACAAAGATGCAAGTGTTAGTATGAGGATGGCAAACATAATACAAGGCAATATGAATAAATGTGCGTTTTTTCAAAACAATTTTGAAAATTTGATTTTGAAAATTTAAAGTGAATAGGATTGAACCAAGTTAATTGAAGACTCTACATGGGTGAAGGGTAAAGAGACATGACTACGGCCTAACCCTCTAAGTGTCCCCAACGAAGTTGCCAGCTGTTGCACCCAGAATTTTCAAACTCGAGGAATACTCACATAAGCGGGAAAAATGTTGTACTCTTTCATTAGAACTCACCCTTCTAGAAGAATGAGTGCGACTAGGTTTGAATTGAAAATTTGATTTGAATAAAGGGCTTTTGGAAAAAGTTTGGAGTCGCCACCTAACTTGATTAACGTGAGTTAGGTCACCTAAAAACTAAGAATAATCCGAAGACTACACTTAGGGTTTTGGAAAAATGATTTTGAAAATATCTCCTCAAGAGAGGGCTTTTAGGAAAACAGGTTGTTTGGCAACCTTTGGAAAACATATAGCCCTTTTTTGAAAATAACTCATTTTGGTTTTTGAAATCAGTGATCCTAGGTTCGGAGGTTGGTTACGTGTAGGGAAGACGCACTAAGCCATCACCCTACCCCGCCCTTTTGGTACCTACATGTCAATCTACCCTAGATTCACCTATGAGAGTCTACAACTAACTAATGTTCAATCCTATTCACTTTGAAAAATAATATTTAAAAGACATGATGCATGAGATGCAAATGCAAGATAAGAAAATTGAAATATAGATTTGGAAAGAAATTGATTTGATTTGATTTGAAAAGAAAGAGATAGAGGTTTAAATTTGGAAACAAGATTTTGGAAATTGAAATTGAAAATTGAAAATAGAAATTTGAAATTGGAAATTTGACATAGATATGGAATTGGAGATTGAAGAAGATTGTAGAATTGGAGATTTGAAAAATGTGGAGGAATTTGAAATTTGAAAAAAATTGTGGAATTTGAGATTTGAAAAAAGTTGTGACCGCACCCATGGGGTTGCCTACGTATCATTTTGAAGGAATCAGGTCAGTCGTAATTCGGAGAAGAATCCGATTGAAAATAGAAGAATTGATTTGGAAGAAAGAGATTGAATTAGAAATTGGATTGGAAGATTGAGAGATTGAACTTAGAATAGAAGATTGAAATTTGGAATTTAGAATTTTGGAATTGAAGAGATTGAATTTTGATTGAAGGATTTGAAAAGACTTAACTTTGAAAAACTTGGTTTCAGGAAACCTAGATTTACAAACTTAGAAAAGGAGGATTGGACTTGACTTGGAAGGATTTTGGAGAAAAATTGACTTGAATACTTGGACTTGGAAGATTGGAGAAAAATTGAAATTAGGAAAGATTCGAATTAGGAAAGTTTCGAATTTGGAAAGTTTCATTTTTGGAAAGTTTTCAATTAGGGAAGTATTCAAGTTAAGAAAGTTTTGAAATTAAGAAAGTTTTGAATTAAGAAAGTTTCAACTTAGGAAAGTTTTGAATTAGGAAAGTTTCAACTTAGGAAAGTGTTGTTTTAGGAAAGGTTTTGAAATTAGGAAGTTTTGAAAGTTGGAAAGTTTAGAATTTGAAAAGTTTGGAAATAGGGAAGTTTTGAAAATTGGAAAGTTTTGAGTTTAGAAAGTTTTGAAATAGGGAAGTTTCAACTTAAGAAAGTCTTCATTTAAGAAAGTTTTGAGTTTAGAAAGGTTTTAGATTTGGAAAGTTTTAGAGTTTTAGAAAATCTTAAGATTAGGAAAGGTTTCAATTTAAGAAAGGTTTGAAAACTTAGGTTAGGAAAGTTGAGATTTGGAAAGGGACAGAATTAGGAAAGGGTGGAATTAGGAAGGATGTGGAAATTGAGTTTTAAAATTTAGGAAAGATTTTTATGTTCAAGTTTTGGAAACTTAAAATTTAGGAAATGAGAAGATTAGGAAGGATTCGATTTAGGAAAGATTTGGATTTTGAAATTTAAGGAAAGATTTAAAGTTTAGGTTTAGAAAACTTATGGTTTAGGAAGGTAGAAATTAGGAAGGAGTTGAATTAAGAAAGGTTTGGATTAGGAAGGGATTGGATTTGGTTTCTAAAAGCAATGGTTTGATTTTGTTTCAAAAAACGGAAGACGGGATCTAGTTTTCTAAACGGGAAGATTGGATTTGGTGTCGTAAAGGGAAAATTTGATTTGACAAGGATTTGGAAAAGAAAATTTCTAGAAACCTTAGGTTTGGAAGTGTAGAATTTTGATGTAGAAAAGAGGTTTTGAAAATGTGTATAGTTTGGATGTAGAAAATGAGAGATTTTGGAAACCTAGGTTTGGGGCAAGGTTTGAAAACTATGTTTTTGGGAAGAAAATTAGGGTTTCCTAATGGTTAGCTCTAGGGCTTCCTAATGGTTAGCTCTAGGGCTTGACTTGGGCTTTAAGGAAAGAGTTTTTTTAAAGTGTGTTTTTGGAAACGAATGTTTTGGAAGGAAATCCTAGAGAGGAGTTTCTTGAGGAAAGATTTTGGAAAGAGAGTTTTTGGAAATGAAGATTTTTAGAAGGGAATCCTAGCGAGGAGTTTTTGGAAAGTGTGTTTTTCGAAACAAGTTTCAGAAGGAAAATCCTAGAGGGGAATTTCTTGAAGGAAGATTTTGGAAAGAGAGTTTTTAGAAAGATTTTTAGAGAGCGTTTTTAGAAAGTGAATTTTTAGGAAAGAGAGTTTTGGAAAGGAGTTGAAAAAGGGAGTTTTGAAAAATAGATTTTTGCAAAGAATTTTTTAAAACAACTTTGGAAAGGAGAATTTTAGGAAAGCGTGTTGGAAAACAGATTTTTAGGAATAGATTTTTGAAAAGAGAGCTTTTTGGAAAGTATAAAAAATGTCTCACTTTGCTAAAGCGATTCTAACCATAAGAAGGCTAGAACCACTTTAAGAAAGTTGTTTTGAAAACGACAAGGGTTGAAAATATGGACTATATTGGCCACTTTGAATGTAACACTTTCCTAAAGCAACCCTAGCCATGGAAAGGCTAGAACTACCCTAGGATTGTGATTTTGAAAACATGTTTTGAAAAATAGATTTTGATGCAATTTTGAAAACAAGTTTGAAAACAATTTTGAAAATGATTTTTCGAAGATGCAAGATCATAATATGCACAATGCAAATTTGGGATCGTGAACATACAAGGTTAAGGCTTCACCACATAATCAAGAGGGCCGAACCCACGTGGTCTCCGGTTAGCCTAAAGGAAAGCCCCCGACATGGTGACCCTTCGACAGTCTAATCCTACACATGGACAGGGAGTCCCCTTGTTTCAAGCATGCAAAGAAAGGGGGGGGGGGGGGGGGGGGGGAAAGAGATGGGGGATTAAAATAGAGAAAACCCAAGTGGATTGGAGAGAGAAGACAGAGGGGGAAGTGCTGAAATTTTTAGACTGAGTTTACGCATCCTTTTCACGTTGGAGGAGGCTCTGTATTTATAGAGGCTGGACAACACTGGCGCTTGGGGCCACTAGGAGTGGCACCAGGCCAATTTTTGGCTTGGCGCCACTACTAGTGGCACTAGCCATTTAGGAAATGTTTAAGGTTGGCAAGCGACGTATCTTTGACTAGATTTGGGCGCCTGTACTAGTGACTACCATGTAATTTTTAGCCTGGCTTCACTAGGAGTGACTCCGAAAAGTCCGGGAATAATTTGAAGAGGCCGAGAATGATCCGAAAGGTCAGAAAAGAGCAGGAACAATTAGAATAGTGTCCCGGAGGTATTTAACTTGAAAAATGAGGACAAGATGTGTCGGAAAGGTTGACCGGGCCTTTAGGGGCAAAACGGTCAATCGGATCGGGAAGCTGCCGGGACAGGCTCGGACTGTCCCAGAGGAAGACTCAAGATTTGGAAACATTATTCAGAATGTTCCCAATGGTTACCGGTTTGATTCCCAGTGCCAGTGTGGTCGGAAAAATGTGACCGGCCTACCAGGGCAAAACGATCATTTCGCACCGGGTTTACCGGAACCGTCTCGGAATGACCTGAAAAGGTAAAGGGAGGTTGAGAATACTATAAAAAGCAGTCTCAAAAGGTTACCGATTTGATACCCAGAGCCAGTGTGGTCGGAAAAGGAGACCGGCCCTCTAGGGGCAAAATGGTCATTTTGTGCCGGGTTGGCCGGAATTGATTCGGAATCATCCGAAAAGATAGAGAAAGATAGAGAATACTATAAGAAGCATTCTTGAGAGGTTACCGGTTTGATACCCAGAGCCGGTGTGGTCGAAAAAGGAGACCGACCCACTAGGGGCAAAACGGTCATTTCGCACTGGGTTTGCCGGAACTGACTCGAAATGATCCGGAAGGATAGAAGAAGGTTGAGAATACTATAAGAAGCATTCTCAGAAGGTTACCGATTTGATATCCAGAGCCGGTATGGTCGAAAAAGAAGACCGGCCCACTAGAGGCAAAACTGTCATTTTATACTAGGTTGGCCAGAACTAACTCGGTATGATCCGGGAAGATAGAAGAAAGGTTGAGAATACTATAAGAAGCGTTGTTGGGAAGTTACTGAAGAGGCCCTGATTGGAACCGTCTCGACGAATAAACTGTCTCGAGAGAGGGATTGGAAAGGGGACTTATCGTCTTCGAAAAGACGTGCTTGATTTGGAACCGTCTCGAGGAATAAACTGTCTCGAGAGAGGGATTGGAAAGGGGACTTACCGTCTTCGAAAAGATGTGCCTGGATTGGAATCGTCTCAAGGAATAAACTGTCTCGAGAGAGGGATTGGAAAGGGGACTTACCGTTTTCGAAAAGACGTGCCTAGATTGGAACCGTCTCAAGGAATAAACTGTCTCGAGAGAGGGATTGGAAAGGGGACTTACCGTCTTCGACAAGACGTGCCTAGATTGGAACCGTCTCGAGGAATAAACTGTCTTGAGAGAGGGATTGGAAATGGGACTTATCGTCTTCGAGAAGACGTGCTTGATTTGGGATCGTCTCGAGGAATAAACTGTCTCGAGAGAGGGATTGGAGTTGGAAAGGACAATGCCCCTAAGGGCATTTTGGTCATTTGGCCTCTATTTGGGCCTGGCGGGCCCCCGAAGCGACGGTAAGACGGGATTTGGACTTAGAAAGTTGGATTTTTATTGGAATATGCCCACAATGACTTGAACACAAGTCTGGACGGAGTGTAGATTGCCAAGCGGTCAAAAATGGGGTGCTTAATTTGATGGTGGGGACAACTTGCACATAATTTCTTGAAACGTTCCCAGTATTCGTGTAGGGACTCTCCGTTGTGCTACCTTACACCATAGATTTCTATTCAAATGTTGGCCGCCCTTGAAGTTGGTACATGTTTCTCTAAAAACAATCTTTTCATCTCGTTCCATGTGGTAATACTTTCGGAAGGTAAATAGTAGAGCCAATCCTTAGCCAAATCCTTCAAAGAGAACCGAAAGGCTCTTAATTTAATTTGCTCTTCAGTTACCTTAGTTGGTTTCACATTCGTGCATACTACATGAAACTCCTTTAGATGCTTATGAGGATCTTTACCTGCAAGACCATTGTCGTGCTCAGATTTTTCACGCTCGAGAAATACGCACACAAGCGGAAAAACACTATACTCTCTCGTTAGAACTCACCCTCTTAGAAGAATGAGTGCAACTAAGTTTGAATTGAAAATAGATTTGAATAAAGAGCTTTTAGAAAAGATTTGGAGTCGCCACCTAACTTGATTAAGGTGAGTTAGCTCACCTAAAAACTAAGAATAATCCGAAGACTACACTTTGGGTTTTCGAAAAACGATTTTGAAAATATCTCCTCAAGAGAAGGGTTTTAAGAAAACAAGTTGTTTGGCAACCTTTGGAAAATACGTAAGCCTTTTTTAGAAAATAATTCCGTTTTTGGTCTTTCGAAAACAGTGATCTAGGTTCGGAGGTTGGTTACGTGTAGGGAAGATGCACTAAGCCATCACCCTACCTCGCCCTTGCGGTACCTGCATGTCAATCTACCCTAGATTCACCTATGAGAGTCTTCAACTAACTATTGTTTAATCCTATTCACTTTAGAAAACAATGTTTAAAATGACATGATGCATGATATGCAAGTGCAAGATAAGAGAGTTGAAAAATAGATTTGGACAAAGATTTGAAAAGAAATTGATTTGATTTAAAAAGAGATTTGAAAAGATAGATTTGAAATTGGAATTGAAAAGAGTTATGGAATTGGAAACTTGAAAAATGTTGTAAGATTGGAGAATGGAAAGAAGTTGTAGAAATAGAAATTTGAAAAATGTTGTGGAATTTGAAGGAATCAGGTCAGTTATAGTTCGAACAAGAGTCCGATTGAAAATAGAAGAGTTGATTGGAAGAAAGAGATTGAATTGGAAATTGGATTAGAAGATTGAGAGATTGAACTTTGATTAGAAGATGTAAAAAGACTTGACTTTGGAAAACTTGGTTTTAGGAAACCTAGACTTAAGGACTTAGAAAAGAAAAATTGGATTTGACTTGGAAAGATTTTGTAAAAGAATTGACTTGAATATGGGACTTAGAAGATTAGGAAACTTGGAATTTAGGAAATATTCGGATTACAAAAGTTTCGAATTAGGAAAGTTTCAACTTGGGGAAAGTTTTGAAATTGAAAAGTTTCGTTTTAAGAAAGGTTTCAAAATAGGAAAGTGTTGAATTTAGAAATGTTTTGAATTAGGAAAAGTTTAGTTTAAGAAAGGTTTAGAATTTGGAAAAGTTTGGAAGTTAAGAAAGTTTTGAATTTGAAAAGCTTAGAATTTTAGAAAGATTTTAAATTAGGAAAGATTTAGAAAAGGTTTGAATTAAGAAAGTTTTAACTTAAAAAAGTTTTGAATTAAGAAAGTTTTGAGTTTAGAAAGCTTTGGATTTGGAAAGATTTGAAGTTTTTAAAAAGTTTAAAATTTAGAAAAGTTTGGAAGTTTAGAAAGATTTAACTTAAGAAAGTTTTGATTTTAGAAAACTTTGAATTTGGAAAGATTTGAAATGTAGAAAGTTTAAGATTTGGAAAGTTTTAGAGTTTTAGAAGATCTTGAGACTAGGAAAGGTTTGTGTTTATGAAAGATTGGAAAACCTAGATTTGGAAAGGGATGGAATTAAGAAAGGTTGAATTAGGAAAGATGTGAAGGTTGAGTTTTAAAATTTATGAAAGATTTTTATATTCAAATTTTGGAAACTTAAGATTTAGGAAAATATTAGATTAGGAAGGAGTTGAATTAGGAAAGATTTGGATTTTGTTTCTAAGAAGAAGTGTTTTGATTTTGTTTCCAAAAACGGAAGATAGGATTTAGTTTCCCAAATGGGGAGATTGGATTTGGTTTCCTAAAGGGAGAATTTGATTTGATTTCCTAAAGGGAAGATTAGATTTGACAAAGATTTGGAAAGGGAAAGTTTTATAAACCCTAGATTTGGAAGACTATAGTTTTGACGTAGAAAATAGGTTTTGGAAATATGTAATTTTGATGTAGAAAACAAGGGGTTTAAGAAACCTAGGTTTTAAGGCAAGTTTGAAAACCATGTTTTTGGAAAGAAAATTAGGGTTTCGTAATTGTTAGCTCTAAGGCTTGACTTGGGCATCAAGAAAAGGGATTTTTGGAAAGTGCATTTTTGGAAGGAAACCCTAGAGAGGAGTTTCTAGAAGGAAGATTTTGGAGAGGAAGTTTTTGGAAAGATTTTTAGAAGGAGATTGTTAGAAAGAATTTTTAGGAAAATGAATTTTAAGGAGAGTATTTTGGAAAGGAGTTTAAAAATAGATTTTTGGAAGAAATTTTTGGAAAAACCATTTTGGAAAGAAGAGTTCTTGGAAGTGTGTTGAAAAAGGAGGTTTTAGAAAAAGAGACTTTTGAAAAGGGAGCTTTTTGAAAAGTATAAAAGCATCTTACTTTCCTAAAGTGATTCTAACCATAAGAAGACTAGAACCACTTTAAGAAAGTGGTTTTGAAAATAACAAGGGTTGAAAATATGGACCATATTGGTCGCTTTGAATGTAACACTTTCCTAAAGCAATCTTAGACATGGAAATGCTAGAATCACCCTAAGATTGTGATTTTGAAAACAAGTTTTGAAAAAGAGGAATTTTATACAATTTTGAAAACAAGTTTGAAAACGATTTTGAAAACAACTTTGAAAACGACTTTTGGAAGAATGCAAGAATCATGATATGCACAATGCAAATTTGGGTTCTTGAACATACAAGATTAAGGCCTCACCATATAATCAAGGGGGCCGAACCCACGTGGTCTCCGGTTAGACTAAAAGAAATCCCCCGACACGGTGACTCTCCAATAGTTCAATCCTATACATGAACCAGGAATCCCCTTGTTTCAAGCATACAAAGAAAAGGGGGAAAGAGATGGGGGATTAAAATAGAGAAAACCCAAGTGGGTTAGGAGAGAGAAGAGAGAGGGGGGAAGTGAAGAAACGTAAAGTGAAAGCCTACCTTGTCTTGTTTATTTTACTTGGCTTTACGCGGCATGCCTTTCTTCGGTCTTCGTCTTGATCTTCGTCTTCAATCTTCAAGAGTTATCTTTAATCTTAAAAACTTTAGATTGTAGCCCTTCAAGTCTTCGAATGAGGGTTGGAAGCTAGTGTATAAGTGTATGAGAGTGTGTATGAGTATATATGAGGCTAGGGTCTGTGTATGGTGGCTAGGGTTTGGAAAGCCTAGAGAAGCTAGGGTTTTGGGAGTGTATGAGCTCTGTATATCAAAATATAGGATTTTTAGACTGAGTTTGCGGACCTCTTACATGCTGGAGGAGGCTCTATATTTATAGGGATGGGATAGACCTGGCGCCTGTTGCAGTAGCGCCAAACCAAAATTCCTATTGGCGCCACTAGGAGTGGCGCCAGGCCATTTTTTGGCTTGGCGCCACTAGTAGTGGCGCCAGCAAGTTAGGAAAGTTTGTTAAGTCGGCAAGCAACATATCTTTGACAGATTTGGGTGCCTATACTAGTGACTACCATATAATTTTTGGCCTGGCTTTACTAGGAGTGACTCGAGAAAGTACAAGAATGATTTGAAGAAGCCGGGAATGAATCGGAGAGCCGAAAAAGGGCAGGAACACTTAGAATAGTGTCCTGGAAGTATCTGACTTGAAAAATGAGGATAAGATGTGTCGGAAGGATTGACTGGGCCGTTAGGGGCAAAACGGTCAATCGGGTTGGAAAGCTGCCGGAACGGACTTGGAATGTCCTGGAGAAAGACTCGAGACTTGGGGACATTATTTAGAATGTTCCCAAAGGTTTCCGGTTTGATACCTAGAGCCGGTGTGGTCGGAAAAGGCGACTGGCCCTCTAGGGGCAACACTGTCATTTTGTACCGTGTTTGCCGAAATTGACTCGGAATGATTCGGGAAGGTAAAGGAAGGTTGGGAATACTATAACAAGCATTCTTAGGAGGTTACCGGTTTGATACCCAAAGCCGGTGTGGTTCCCGGGGCATTCGAATGCTTAGGGGCAAAAAATGGTCATCTTGACCGAAAAGTCTCAGAATTGGCCCGAAACTGACTAGAAGGCACCTAATCATGTCGAATTGCCTTTAAGACAATCTTGGAATGTTGGACTTACCATTTTGAGGATTCAAATGTGTTCTCGAGAAACGTGTTAGAAAATGCCCAAGGGGCAATTTGGTCATTTTTCACCAAAGTGGGCTAGCAGGCACCAGTGTTGACCTGGGTTTTGAGTGTTTCCGCCACTCTGACGGCGGTCCCGTGATATAGGGGTTTTTTGGCAATTCTTTATATCGACCTGTTTGTGAGTATTTTCACTACTCTGACGGTTGTGATGTTTGTGAGTATTTTCGCTACTCTGACGGTTCGCGATCATTCTCGAGACTGCCTAATTACCGGAAGCTGCTAAAGGGACTTAGCACTTGAGAATCAACTTTCTCGGAAGGTGTGCCTAAACGGACATTTCTGCATTGGCGGGCTAGCAGGCGCCAAAGGTGGACTGTTCTACCATCTAGAGGACTTGGGGTCTCATCCCGATTGACAGGTTTAAAGGGACTTACAGTTCTGAAGAGATTTTTTTCGATAAACGTGCCGGACCTTCTCGAGGAGTTAACTGTCTCGAGAGAGGGGTTGGAATTGGAAAGGGTTCTTATCATCTTCGAAAAGACGCGCCTGATTGGAGTAGATTTACCGTCTCGAGGAATCAATTGTCTCGAGAGAGGGATTAGAATTGGAGAGGGGTCTTATTTTCTTCGAAAAGACATGCCTGATTTGGAATTGGAAAGGGGACTTACCATTTTCGGAAAGACATGCCTGATTGGAGTAGATTTACCGTCTCTAGGAATCAATTGTCTCGAGAGAGGGATTGGAATTGGAAAGGGGTCTTATCGTCTTCAAAAAGACGTGCTTGATTTGGAATTGGGAAGGGGACTTATCGTCTTCGGAAAGACGTGCCTAATTTGGAATAGATTTACCGCCTTGAGGAATCAACTGTCTTGAGAGAGGGATTGGCATTGGAATTGGAAAGGACAATGCCCCTAAGGGCATTTTGGTCATTTTGCCTCTATTTGGGCCTGGTGGGCCTGTGAAGCGATGGATAGATGGGATTTGGATTTAGAGAGCTGATTTTGATTGGAATATGTCCATATTGACTTGAGTACAAGTCTGGACGGAGTGTAGACTGCCGAGCGGTAAAAAATGGGGTGCTTACAACCATGAAAAGTGGGCAAGAGATGTATTAGTCTAGATTTTAATTCAAAGGTAGTAGTAACATCTAAAGTAAGGAATGTTATACATAAGGGTTGTTAATTTAGATCAGGAGTAGCAAGCTCTTTCAAAGTTTGATTTCTAGCTATGACTTCCTCCTCTCCTAAATCAGAATCGCTCGCAAATAGGGAATCAAGAGCTGGATCGTTCTCTACATAATTTCTCCGAGCTTCCCTTCTTGACCTGTGCGAGGTTTTCTCTATTTCTAGATTGCACTGCAATTTACCTTGATTGTAAGATCGAGTTACAATCATAAACACTCAAGGAAACTTTAACGAATCCTAAAAAACAATTTAGGAAAAAATCTAGAGTAATGAAAATAATTAAAATAATTGTTTTTTAATTGAAATAAAGATCACAAGAAGCATAGAAATTAACTAGAATCACTCCTTGACAACGGTGCCAAAATTTGGTGTGCTGTCACACCCACCCAAAAATAAAACCTATACCTCAAAAACAAATATGTAGTAGTGCGAGTAAGGATCATTCCCACGGAGAGTGTCTTGCCTAGTTTTATGCTATGTGAACCAGGATTGGTGGGGGGGGGGGTGTTTGGATATAGTGAAAACTATTTCAATAATAACTAAGAAACAACTCAGATTAAAGTGTCAAATTCAATCAAAAGAACAAACCTTGGTCTAAGTCAACATCCACAATCGGAATTTACAACTGATCATCAATGCAAGCATATCAATTCACACATTGAATATTCACTGTCGGAATTATTTTCCTATCTCTCCTTAGTCGTAGTTAATTAGAAACAAGCGATCTCAATAACCCTAACTATTAAACAACCCAGGATAAGCATTCAAGGTTTAATCTAATAGCAGCCTTAAGAATTAGAGAGGTCGATAAAACTAAACAACACAAGCATAAGTGGTTACATTTAATTTAGTCGAACATCCTTCCTAAGATCTAATAATTTCTGACGCAGCAATTCATTAAATCTTAGTTGCTTCACATATCAGATGAATCAAATAATTACGGATTTGATATCTAATCCAGCAGTAGATTACAACGAATAATAAACTAGTAGGCCTCCTAGTGATTAGACAAGACAATCATGAAAATAGGCACAGAAGAACATCCGATACTTAAAGCATAAATTGAATAATGAAAACAAATTAGATCTCATAGTTTATCTTCAATTCTAAGGCTTTTGTTTCCTTCAACCAAGATTCAAAGTTTAGTCACACAGGGCCATGAAGAAAAATCAAAGAATTAGCTAGAATAATATGAAAAATGCCAACCCTAGAAACAAAACAGTCCCAGCTTTTATAGGCTTCTGAAAATCTGCAAGTGCGTCAAGCCGTTCGAACGTATTGGACCACCGTTCGAATGGTGCGTTGAATGCAGTTCGTACGGGAAAAATGCTCTCTGTATATTTCGAACGCACTTTGAACTTGAATTTGACGTGGCTCTATTTGACATACCATTCGAATGCATATGCAACCGTTCCAATGCCTCTCTGGACTGTTCGAATGCTCTTTGAACGCTGCTTCTATTTTAGCACGATTTTGCCCCTTTTAAGCTAGGATCCTTTTCCATGGTGTTCAATAGCACCCTAAATCAAAATATAAGAATAATGAGTATATTTAGACACCAACTAAGTATAAAAGACTAAACATTAAGGGAGAAAAATATAACATTTGCATTCTCATCACCTTTCCTCCTTCTTCTTTTCACTCTGCTGCTATTTAGTTACTCCTTTATCTTATTGATTCTGGTTTTATCTTTTTTGTAGGATGCTGGTGCTTCTAGTAGTTATCCACCTCCTCCGGAGCCAAGTTTTGTTGATTTCGATCCAGAGGATATTGATTTTGATCTTTGACAGATGCCCCTGGTCGTAGACCCAGATCTTATTTTGCCCCTATCTTGTATATATGTTTAGTTTATGTTAGACAGCTTTATTTTTGTTAAATTTTGCATAGAGATGGATATTTATGATTTAGATAGTTAAATGCATGGACAAGCAAAGATATTTATGATTTTTATAGCTAAGTATATAATCAGATGTATGTGTATGGATGATGATGTTGTATATTTACTACATAAGATGATATTAAACTGTATTAGTGACTTCTGTTTCTACAGGGAGCTATGTTCTATGTATGCGAAGCTCGTGCCGATTTTTTTATAATAAAAATACATGCACATATTAGAAATATTCTAGTTAACGGAATGACAATAGGGTGCTGTCAAACTCAGTATCTTTGGAATGGTAACTCCTTCCTTTACGGGGTTTGGCCTCTCCTTTGGCTCAACCTTACCTTGACTAGATGATAGCACTTCGCACCTTTGTAAACCTTTTGACCGCCTGCGATTCTCTATCTTGGGGTTACTGTATAGGATTATTGGGGCTGAAACTCTCGACTATCGGGGCTTTGGCAACAGCCTACCTGACCTTCAGCAGAGCAATAAGTGGTCAGTCTTTCAATCTGAGGAGACTTTGCTTTAGGACCGTAATGTAGGCTAGGTTATGGGGTTTTCAAAAAAGGAGGATATACAGGCTCAAATTTGATGTTGCTTTCAGCAGGGTTTAGATCTATGCCATCCCTGACTATTTTTCGTAGCAGGGTTAGCATCCTTATTTAGTTTCGGCAGTGTGTCTAGCTTATTTAGATCAAGCAATCAGCTTTCAATCAGAGTGGACTTCAGTAGGGTTGTAATGTAGGCCATGATTTTGGGTTTTTGCAATAAAGGGTAAAGGCTCGAACTTATTGTTTCTACTGGGTTTTTTTATCACCTAGGATCACCTTTAAATTTTCTCATTTCATAGTGGGGGGTTGACCTTTCTTGTAACCTTTGACCTTCTAACGAAATTGTCTGACATTTGCCTCCCTGACTTTTGGCCTTTCTATATACTTTTCAAGATAACAAAAACATTTTTTTTTGGCCTCTTGCCCCTTGGCAACTCCTTTTCTTTTTCCTTTTCATCTATTTTCTTTCCTTTTATGAAACAAACTGTTCTACAACCCTTTTTTCCTTAGATCTTTTCCTTAACAATTCGATCTAACCCATTGTGGCCGGTGATCCTTAGGTTGGGATTTTCTCGAAAAAGATAAATGGCTCAATAGGCTTTGTAAAGGGGTTGCTTCTGACCGTATGGGAAATGAAATGAGGGCCTCTATTCACTTTGAACTAGATTGCTTGATCTATAGAGCCTTTAATGCTGCCCTAGCATGACAGAGGATGGACACCATTCCTAGAATTCTCAATTATTGTCTCCCCCAGTGTGGGGGGACGGTCTTGGATTGGGATTGATGAGAAATATTTTACTTTTTACAAGGCACTAGGGGCTAAGCAAAGGGAATATAAAAACTTTTCTTTTTTTTTTCTTTTATATGGGAAAATGAAAGATGTCTCCTCTTCATCTTGACAGTCTAGACACACATCGCTTAGCTTCAGTGTCTTATAAGTGTTACCTTTGGGTAGTTTCCTCACTCATCCTTATCCTCTCTCTCTTCAGAAAGTTGATCATTTGGCAAGTGGTTAACTCATGCTATCACCTCTTCAAGTCAGATCATTCCATAAGATAAACCATACCCCTTGCGCAAGAAGTATTCACCATTCATAAGAGAAAATAAGATGACAGCAATGTAAGATAATAACACAAATTGATATTTCGCTACTTAATGAAAAACATAGAGGTCTTTTAGAATGAAAGTGCAAACATTTATGTTAAAGACAAGAAGAGAAAGAAATAAAAAGAAAGTGAGTGGGAACACCCCTTTCTTGTGTGATTTTGAAAGATAAACTGTCTAGTTAGGTTTTGAGATGATGCTCATATCCTCGATGCTCCATCCATGGTTGGGATCCTTGGCCATGGCAGAACAAGTAGAGGTTTCTCCCAGAGCCCTAAGTGAATTGGCAGTGATAATGCAATTGTCAGCTTCCTTGACCCTTTTGCCTTCCTCTACTAGCTCCTTAGTTTCTTTAATAAACTAATTAGGTAGCTTGTTTGCTTCCAACTTAATAGACTTGACTCAAGCTCGGGGTTTTCTGCTCTTGTACTCTGCCGTGCCCTAGTGTTCCTTAAGCATGCATAGCAGTGGGTTTCTATTACTAGGTTTGAATGGCTCTTGCTCAACCTTCTTGGCAGATTCATCCACGAGTTTATCTTCGGGGACTGACATTTTATCGGGGTTGCACTATAACCAGGCATGACACTGTTCCACATCTTCCCATTCCATTTCCTCCCCATCCTCAAATTATATCTCTTGGCATGTGGCGAACCAAACCTTTTCGTTACCAAACTTTGTGATGATGTTGACGGTGTGGTCTGGTAGAGGGTTCGGGGCAATATTGGAAGAGTGAATGGGGCTTATCAGCTTCAAGTCATTGATTTTACAATCTATCAGATCCTAAATCTTGTGTTTGAGGGTCCAGTAGTCTTTGGTATCGTGTCCTTGGCAGCCTTAATGGTATTCCCAGTATGCTTTTGGGTTAAAATGAGGTGGTAGAGGATTAGGCCTAGGTTGAGGGGGTATAGGTTTCAAATATCCTACCTAGGAGACTGAAGTAAGTTGTGGTTTGCCTGCAAACGAGTTTAGTGAAAACTTAATCTTTTCCACTCATTCGCCTAGCTTGGAGAGGTGTCCTAGATGTCCTTGTAGGTTGCAGATCAAGTTCTAGTGTAATGACAATTGGGTTAGTGGTTTGGGAATTAAAGGGGCTTTGGGTTTTATGTTTCAAAGTGGGAGAATTTTCAGTGTCAGGGCCAAATGGGTTGGGCTGGTATCCGTGGGAGAGATTAAATAATCCAGGGGTTTGGTTAGAGGTCAGCTTGAAAGGTGTCAGAACAAGGCCCTTGGCTTGGGGAGGTTGTTGGTAAGCAATGGTCAGGACATAGTCTTGGTCTTCCTTCTTCATCCTTTTTCGTCCCTCATGGGTTTGGACTTGCAAGGACTCTGCCTGCTCATGGGTTGTAATTCCTACATGGGATAAGAATGAACAGACCATGCCTTCCATTTTAGTCATTCTATGTCTGAGTCCTCTTACTTCCGCTAGGATTAGAGTTATGGGGTCAAGTGTGAGTGACTCCATGAGTGTTCCTTAGCTTTCGGCCTATAGCGATGGGGGACGAGGAGAGGAACCTAAGACCAGCAAAACGAAAAAGTCAATGTCTTATTTCGACAAATTTTTATGCAATGCATGCTTAAGGATGTCCCTATTTGAGAGGAAAACTAATCATGATGAATTTGGCTCACTTCTTGGAGATAGGAAATTTGCCCCTATATGCAAGTACCTTACCATTGATTAGGAACTTGCCTTCATCATTTATTTATGGAAGATAAGGAGACACATTGAATTCGAGGTTTGCAATATAACGAATCAAAGTACATTTTAATGGGGGAATGGGGAACATTTTTCTTTGGGCTTCCTCCTATCTAGTTTTACATATGAAATCCTAAACTACTCTTGAGTCTTCGGATTTGCCCTCTTTGGATTTGATGTCGAGGATGTCGCTGAGAGATCTTGTTGATTGATTGCCCCTTGTCTTCTTGGCAATCGTATCTCTGTGAGCATAGAGGGATTGGGGCGCCCTTCTAATGGAATGACTTGAAATGCATGCAATGATTCCTTAGGGTCACGTGTGAACTCTTAGGGTTATGGTAGGCTGAATGCAATGGAGAGTGAACTTGGTGTCACTCTCTTTGGGTTGATCATATGTATGGAAATGCAGTAACTTGAGTTACTTTGGAACTCTTGTCTTGATATGAAATATTGATTGCATGAATATGGATGCAAAGAGCGTAAGGAAAGAGAATGCAATTGAAGTAAATATGCATGTATGAACAGTTAGACAAGTATTATAACAGTAAGAATACAGTTATTATAACAATAGGAATAAATAGATATAGAGGAAAGTAGAAGCAGTTGCCCTTTTCTCCATGGTTTTGGAAAATGGTGTGTGTGACTTAAATCCGACAGAGGTTCGGCTATGCATGGTGTCTATATGAGCATGAGATTGAGGGTATATTAATGCCTCCTAAAAATGCTCGGTTCCCTGATCTTCAAACCTAGGCCCACTCCTCGAGGTGGTACCATTATTGGTTGGTGATTCGAGCGGGGGAACCATCAAGAGGCTGTAACCGAAGAAACTGACACAGCATCTTGCCCACAACCAATATACCATTCCCCCTTCTAACTAGAAGGGACATATCAGGGTAAAGAATGCAAGTATGCAGAATACAAGTACACATGCAGTGCATGTCTAATGTTTGAAAATTAGAGAAAAGAGCCCAACAACTCTCATCCATCCTGTTCATTCCATACATGTAGAGCAATTAGCATGAAGCAAAACAAAACGTGAATAAAAATCCACCTACAAAATAAATATGCAAGAGTTAGTATGCGGATGACAAACTTGATATAAGATTGAATGATTGAAAGTAATTGAAAGCAAGTAATGACATGTTTTTTTAAAATAACTTGAAAAAACTTAAATTTGAAAGTTTGAAGTAGATAGAATTGGACAAATCAATCAAAGACTCCAAATGGGTGAGGGTGAAGAAACATGACATTGGCCTAACCCTCTAAGTGTCTTGAGTGGAGCCGTCAGCTGTTGTGCCCAGATTTTTCGCACTCGAGAAATACACACACAAGTGGAAAAAAGGACAAGTGCGACTAGGTTTGAATTGGAAATTTGGTTTGAATAAATGGCTTTTTTGAAAAAGTTCGGAGTCGCCACCTAACTAGATTAAGGTGAGTTAAGTCACCCAAAAACTAAGCACAATTCAAAAATTACACTTAGGGTTTTTGAAAAGGTTTTGAAAATTATCTCGAGAGAGTATTTTTTTAGAAAACAAGTTGTTTGACAACCTTTTGGAAAAATGCAAGCCCTTTTTTGAAAAATAACTCCATTTGGTCTTTGAAAACAGTATTCTAGGTTTGGAGGTTGGTTACGTGTAGGGAAGATGCATTAAGCCATCACCCTACCCCGCCCTTATGGTACCTACTTGTCTATTCACCCTAGGTTCACTCATTAGAGTCTTTGATTAATAAATGTCCAATAACTTTCCACTTTAGAAAAGAATTTTGAAAAAAATGTTTGACATGATGCATAATATGCAAGTGCAAGAAAAGACTTTGATTTTTGAAAATAAATTTGAAAATACTTGATTTGAAATTGGAAAGAAAGTTTTATAAATAAAGATTTGAAAATTGATTTTTGGGATTAGAAACTTGAAAATAGTTATGGAATTGGAAACTTAAAAAAAGGTTGTGGAATTAGAGATTTGAAAAAAATTTATGACTGCACCCATGAGGGTTGCCTATGTATCCCTTTTTGGGAATTAGGTCAGTCGTAGTTCGGACAAGTATCCAATTGAAAACAGAAGATTTTAATTGGAAAAAGAGTTTGACTTGAAACTTAGAATGGAAGATTGGAATCAAGATTGAACTTAGTCCTAGGATTGAATTTGAAAGAGAATTCGACCCTTGAAAAAGAACTTGGACTAGATTTGGAAAGATAGAGATTTTGAAAACATTTTGAAGCTTAAAATTAGAAAAGCATCTTGGTTTCAAAAAGGAGTTGTTAGAAAAGAGTTGGAAACTTCCTACCATTAGGGTTGAACTAGGGTTTAAGCCTCTTAGGGTTTGGATAACCACGTAGTCGAATTAGGAAGGTTCGAATTAGGAAATGTTCGAATTAGGAAAGTTGGATTTTAAGGAAGATTGGATTTAGAAAATCTTGGATTTAGGAAAGTTTCATTTTAGGATACTTTCAATTTTAAGAAAGATTCGAATTAGGAAAGTTTAAAATAGGAAAGGTTTTGAAATTGAAAAATTTTGAATTTAGAAAGTTTTGGATTTGGAAATATTTGAAATTTAGAAAGTTTAAAATTTTGTAAAGATTTGAATTTAACAAAGGTTTGAATTTAGAAAGATTCGAAATTTGGGTATTGGAAATACTTGAAGTTAGGAAAGGATTTGAATTTAAGAAAGATTTGAAAATTTAGAATTTAGAAAGTTGAAATTTGGAAAGGTATGGAGTTAGAAAAAGTTGGAATTAGGAAATATTTAGATTAGAAAAGATTTGGATTTCTATTTTCTTAAACAAAAAATTGGATTTTTGTTTCTAAAAGGAGGTGATTTGATTTTATTTATAAAAACGGAGGATTGGATCTAGTTTTCTAAATGGGAGATTGGATTTGGCATGGGATTAGAAGATGAAGTTTTAGAAATCCTAGATTTGGAAGGTTATTGTTTGATGTAGAAAATAAATTTTGGAAATTTATGATTTTGATGTAAAAAGGAGATTTTGAAAACCTAGGTTTTGAGGCAAGATTAGAAATGATGTTTTAGGAAAGAAAATTAGGATTTCCTAATCATGGCTCTAGGGTTTAACTTGAACTCCAAGATAAAGAGTGAATTTTTTAGAAACGAAGATTTTTTGGCAAGAAATCTTAGAAAGGAGTTTTTAAAAAGTGAATATTGATGGGAGCTTTCTGAAAAAGAGTTTAAAAAGAAGTTTTGAAAAATAGAGTTTTGAAGGGAGTTCTTAAGAAGCAATTTTGGAGAGAATTTTTTAGAAAGTATGTTGGAAAAAAAATTTTAGAAAGTAGACTTGCAAAGAGAGTTTTTGAAAAGGGATTTTTTAAAAGAGTTTTTAGGAAGGAGACTTAAAGAGTGTTTTTAGAAAGTGAATTTTGAAGAGAGCCTTTTGGAAAGGAGTTTGAAAAAAAGTTTTGGAAAATAGATTTTTGGAGGAAATTTTTAAAAAATAATTTTTAGAAAGTTATTTTGAAAAGAAGATTGGAGAAAGTTTGTAGGAAGTATATTGGAAAAGATATTTTAAAAAGTAGATGTGAAAAGAGATTTTGGAGAGGATTTAAAAAAAGGTTTTCGAAAGTAAGTTTGAAAAACAATTGGGCAAGGGATTGGAATATGGACTTTTGCAAACCTTTAAAAATATCTCATTTTTCTAAAATGATTCTAATCATAAAAAGATTAGAACCATTCTAGGATTGTGGTTTTGAAAACAACAAGGATTTGAAAATGTAGACCATATTAGTCACTTTAAATGTAACACTTTCCTAAAACAACCTTAACCATGGAAAGGCTTGAATCACCTTAGAATTGTGATTTCGAAAATAAGTTTGGAAAAAGAAGGTTTTAATGCATGTTTTGAAAGAAGTTTTGATGCAAGTTTTTGAAAATAAGTTTGAAAACAATTTTTAGAGAGATGTATGATCATGGTATGCACAATGCAAGTTGGGGTGATGAACATACAAGGTTAAAGGCTTTGCCACATAATCAAGAGAGCTGAACCCATGTGGTCTCCCGTTAGACTAAGAGAAAACCCCTGACATGGTGACTTTCAATAGCCTAATTCTACACATGAACCAGGGAGTCCTGTGTTTCAAACATGCAAGAAAGTGGGGGTAGAAGATGGAGATTAAAATAAAAGAAAACCCAAGTGGGTTAGGAGAGAGAAGAGAGAGGGGGGAATTGCGTAAACGTAAATTGAAAGCCTACCTTGTGTCTTCTTTGTTTTTCTTGCTTGCTTTGTTTTGTTTTACTTCGGTCTTCTTGAACTTACTTTGGCTCGGTCTTCAAGAGCTTCCAAGTTGCAGCACTTCAAGTCCTTAATGGAGGTTTTGGAGACTAGTATATAAGTGTATGTATGCTAGGTTTAAGTGTATGGGGGCTAGGGTTTGGAGAACCTAAAGAAAACTAAGGTTTGGAAGGACTTCGAGCTCTGTATATTGAAGAGCATGGTTTTTGGACTGAGTTTGCGGATCCTTTTCAAGCTGGAAGATGCTTTGTATTTATAGACAGAAGATTGACCTGGCGCTTGTTGTAGTGGCGCTAGGAAAAGTTTCCTTCTAGCGCCACTAGGAGTGGTGCGAGGTGGTGTGTTGTCGTAGGCACCCAAAAATAAAATGGATACCCCAAAAACAAATATATAGTAGTGCGAGTAAGGATCATTCCCACAGAAAGTGTTTAGCCTAGTTTTATGCTATGTGAACAAGAATTGGGGGGTTTTGAATATAATGAAAATTATTTTAATAAAAACAACTACGAAACAATTCAGATTAAAGTATTGAAATTAGTCAAAATAACAAACCTTAGTCTAGGTCAACATCCACCATCAAAATTATAAAACTGATCATCGATGCAAGCATATCAATTCACACATTGAATATTCACCGTTGGAATTATTTTCCTATCTCTCCTTAGTCATAGTTAATTAGAAACAAGCGATCTCATTAACCCTAACTATTAAACAACCCAAGATAAGAACTCAAGGTTTAATATAATAGTAGCCTTAAGAATTAGAGAATTCGATAAAACTAAATAACATAAGCACAAGCGGTTGCATTTGATTTAGTTGAACGTCCTTCCTAAGATATAATAATTCCTAATCATTAAATCTCAGTTGCTTCATAAATCAGAGGAATCAAACAATTAAGGATTTGATATCTAATCCAATAGTAGATTGCAACGAATCATGAACTAGTAGGCCTCCTAGCGATTAAACAAGACAATCATGAGAATAGGCACAGAAGAACATCTAATACTTAAAGAATAAATTGAATAACAAAAACAAATTAGATCTCACAGTTTGTTATTAATTTCGAGGCTTCTGTTTCCTTCGATCAAAATTCAGAGTTTAGCCACTTAGGGCTATGAAAACAACTCAAATAATAACCTAGAATAATCTGAAAAATGTCAACAACCCTAAAAACAAAGCAGTCCCAGCTTTTATATGCTTCTAAAAATCTGCAGCTGTGTACAATCATTCGAATGCCCTTACTACAGTTCGAACGCATCGGACCACTGTTCGAACAGTGCGTCGAATGCATTTTGAATGGGAAAAATGCTCTCTGCATATTTCAAACGCTCTTCGAACCTGAACTTGATGCGAATTCGTTTGATGTACCGTTTGAATGCTTTTTCTACCATTCAAACGCCTCTTGGGATAGTTCGAACGCTCCTTGGAATGTTGCTTGCATTTTAGCTCAAATTCATCTTTTTTTAAGCTAGGATTCTCTTCCTTGGCATTGCGTAGCAACCTAAATCAAAATATAAGAATAATGAGTATCTTTAGGCACCAATTAAGTATAAGAGATTAAACATTAAGCGAGAAAAATATGACATTTGCATTCTCATCAAATTTCCCCACACTTAACCTTTGCTCGTCCTCGGGCAAAACTCAAACTCACTTTCCCAAAATATCGAAGTTGTAATAAAGAATAACCAAACTCTTCAAAACTCATAACATATCATGAAAAAACATTCTTAAACTACTCAAAATCACTTAGCAAGTATTTCCACTTAAAGATGGAGTAAACTGAATATGTAGACCTTCACGGAAAATAAACACTCGACTCTCATGTGTTTAAAGAGTATGTGTATCGCTCAAATTCATTTCAATGGAAATGATCCACCATAGGCTTGCATGTCTTCTCATTCTCTACCACTAAGATCACATACATGACATGAATCATAAGGACTTGTTAAGGGTTATAACGGGATTTAGGATCCAGGTGGGAAATATTTAAGTTCGCATCAAAACTAGTGGAGCATAAATGAATCAACTCAAGTTCGAATATATACGACATGTAAAACCAATCACTCCATTCAACAGCTTCTATCTTGTATGTATCCTATATAAACAGACCCATTCCTTAGAATTTTAGGAGGGATTATGAACATGGACAATTTGTAACATTAAAAGCAATTTCTTCCATCACTTCCCATCTCTTTTTTCTTTTTTTCTTTCTCTTTCTTCATTCTCTTTTTTTTTTTCCTTTTTCTTTTTCAAATTACATCAACAATGGAACTCATGAGTTGAGAATAAAAACATGTTCCATTTCACCGGCCATAGCGCTACCACAATTTCGGACACCCCCACACTTATTCCTCGCGCTCATACATATCATAATGATGAACAATGCTCCACTAGCTCTACGGCTTGGGTAAAGGCATTATTTTTTTCGGGTTTAAAGCTTATAATGTGGGTTCACAATAACCAAAAAAAAAAAAAAAAAACAACACATAAAGCTCAAAGGGTTTCACAAAGGGAAATTTTAATTACAAGGCAGGCTATTTGGCTTATGTAGCTTATAACAAAGATGGCCTTAATCATGTTCATGCATGCATGTATGAATATGACCTCAAAGAGAATGAAGGCAAGTTCTAGAGAAACAAATTCATAGAAGAATATCTCACATGAAAGAAAATAGTGACTGATATGGATGTCAGTCTGAAGGCTCAAAATCTCACCAGTTTTTGTCTATCAAATTCACTCACTCCAATCTCAAGGAAAATAACTAGACTAATTAATTCTAAGTTGGAAAATCACTTATTCAATCTTATTATGAATTCTTCAAGCTTAATTGAATCTTGTTATTATTATTTTTTCTCAAATTTCAAATAAATTAAAACACAAAAACACAACCTAAATCCCCCCCCAACACTTAAAACTTACATTGTCTCCAATGTAAAGTAAAATGCACAGAAATCGCAGAGATAACCAATATATAAATGCAGAAATAAGAAAAGAAAAACGAACTTCCCTTAGGTTGCCTCCCAAGCAGTGCCTTTGTTTATTGTCGTGGGCTCGACTCGATGCTTCCTTCTTCAATCAGTATAAATCGGATCCTCAAGGTCCAGTTTTTCACATTCTCGACTTGGAAACCTTCATATAAATGCTTAAGTCCATGGTCATTCACCTTGAACACTTTGGAAGTGGCTAAGCTTTGAATTTCAATTGCACCATGCAGAAAAACATTAGTAACGACAAAAGGTCCAATCCAACGAGAACGTAACTTACCCGAAAATAAATGAAGTCATGACTGGTATAGAAGGACTTTCTGACCAACTTTAAACTCCTTCCTAGAAATCATGTTGTCATGAAAAGCCTTCGTCTTTTTCTTATAAATCCTTGCACTCTCATAGGCATCATTGTGAATTTCCTCCAACTCTTGTAGTTGTAATTTTCTATGTTCTCCACTTTCATCCATCTTCATATTAAAACTCTTGATAGCCCAATAAGCTTTGTGTTCTAACTCAACTGGTAGTTGTCATGGTTTTCCAAATACCAATCGATAAGGTGACGTACTAATAGGCGTTTTATATGCAGTCCTGTACGCCCACAAAGCATTATCCAAGCGCAAACTCCAATCTTTTCTACTTGGATTGATGGTTTTTTCAATGATGGACTTGATCTCTCGATTTGACACTTTCGCTTGTTCACTAGTTTACAGATGATATGGAGTCAACACCTTGTGCGTTACATGGTACTTTTTCAACAAAGTCGCCACAATTCGATTGCAAAAGTGAGTACCTCGATCACTTATTAGAGCTCTTGGAATTCCAAACCTGGAGAGTATGTTAGACTAGATATGTTAGACTTGATAAAATCTACAATAACTTTAGAATCATCAGTCCTTTTGGCTTTAGCTTCGACCCATTTCGAGACATAATCAACAGCAAGCAAGATATAAACATAACCAAAAGATTTAGGGAACGGTCCCCTGAAATCGATGCCCCAAACATAAAATATTTCACAATAGTATGGGAGTTTGTGGCATCTCATTCCTTTGGGATATATTACCTGTCTTCTGACAAGGATCGCATGACTTACAAAAAGAATATGAATCTCGAAATAGAGATGGCCAATAAAAACCACATTGTAGCACTTTTCTCGCCGTTCTTTTGGCTCCAAAGTGACCTCCACAAGCATAAGAATGACAAAAAGTTAGAATAGAAATGATTTTATTTTCAATAACGCACCTTCTGATCACTTGATCTGCACAATGCCTTCATAAGTATGGGTCATCCCAGACATAATATTTGGCATCACTCTTGATCTTATCTCTTTGAGCCTTAGACAAACCAGTAGGTAGTATGTTAGTAACCAAATAATTTATAATATTTGCATACTAAGGTAATGTCCCATTCGCGGAGAATAATTGCTCGTCAGGGAATGTTTCCTGCAAATGAAGTTCATTCTCGACATAAGCTAAACGACTCAAATGATCGGCGACACGATTTTCTGTTCCTATTTCATCTTTGATCTCAAAATCAAATTCACTTAAGAGAAGGATCCATCTAATTAATCTTGGTTTTGCCTCTTTCTTCATGATCAAATAACGAATAGCTGCATGATCAGAGTAAACAATGACTTTAGTACCAAGTAATTAAGATCGAAACTTTTCTAAAGCAAAAACAACAACTAAAAGTTCTTTTTCAGTAGTAGTATAATTTCTCTGAGCATCATTCAAAGTTCTGGAAGCATAATAAATGGCATGGGACACTTTTCCAATTCTTTGACCCAAGATGGCGCCTATTGCATAATCACTTACGTCGTACATTATCTCGAAAGGAACGCTTTGGCCTGGGGGTTGGATAACTGGGGTAGAAGTCAACAGTTCATTTAGCTTATCAAACACCTTTTTACATACTTCATTGAACTCAAAAGCCACATCCTTTTGTAGCAACTTCCATAGAGGTGCTGCTATTTTAGAGAAGTCCTTGATGAAACTTCGGTAAAAACTTGCACGTCTAAGAACAGATCGAACTTCCCACACACTAGTGAGATAAGGTAAAGATTGAATAATGTTAATTTTAGCTTTGTCTACCTCAATTCCCCTAGATTAAACAACATGACCTAACATTATACCTTGTTCAACCATAAAATGACATTTTTTAGAGTTTAACACAAGGTTAATTTACATGCATCTTTGAAGAACAAGTATAAGGTTATGCAACCAATTATCAAAGGAGTCTCCATAAACTGTGAAATCATCCATAAAAACTTCTATGATATGCTCAATATAATTTGAAAATATGCTAACTATACACCTTTGGAAAGTGGCGGGGGCATTGCAGAGGCCGAAGGGCATGCAATGATATGCAAAAATTCCGAATGGGCATGTAAAAATTGTCTTTTCTTGATCCTCTAGCGCGATTGCAATTTAAAAATAACCTAAAAAACCATCAAGAAAACAATAGTAAGAATGACTAGCTAACCTTTCAGGCATTTGATCAATAAAAGGTAAAGGGAAGTGGTCATTGCGGGTTACAGCATTTAATTTTCAATAATCTATACTAACCCGCCATCCATTCTGAACACAGGTAGGAACTAACTCATCATTAAGATTTGTCACAATAGGATAAATTATTCTAACTTCAAGAAGTTTGAGGATCTCCTTCTTTACTACTTCCATCATGGGCTGGTGTAAGCATCCCATTTTTGACCACTCGGTAGTCTATAGTCCGTCCAGACTTGATTTCAAGTCAATATGGAGATATTCTAGAATTCTAGTCCTAATCCTGTCTAATCATCGCTTCGCGGGCCCACCAGGCCCAAATAGAAGAAAAATGACCAAAATGCCCATGTGGGCGTTGTTCGGTCCGATCCCGTAGGTGAGTCTTTCCGAAGATGGTAAGTTCGCTTTCTAATTCTAATAGGCACGTTTTTCCGAAGATAACAAGTCCCCTTTCCTATTCCCATAGGCACGTCTTTTCGAAGATGGTAAGTCCCCTTTCCAATTCCATCAGGCATGTTTTTTCGAAGACGGTAAGTCCCCTTTTTCAATTCCAATTCCAATCCCTCTCTCGAGAAAGCTGATTTCTCGAGATGGTAAGTCTATCCAATCCAGAACATTTTTCGAAGAAAGTTTCTTTGGAACGGTAGGTCCCTTTAAACCTGTCGACCGAGACGAGACCCCAAGTCCTTGAGATGGTAGAACAGTCCACCTTTGGCACCTGCTAGCCCGCTTATGCAGAAATGTCCATTTTGGCGCGCCTTCTAAGAAAGTTGACTTCTCAGGCACTAAGTCCCTTTAGCAGCTTCCCGAGATTAGGCAGTCTCAGAAATGATCGCGAACCGTCAGAGTAGCGAAAGTACTTGCAAACATCGTAACCGTCAGAGTAGCAGAAATACTCACAAGCAAGTCGATATAGAGAATTACCAACAAACCCCTGTATCACAAGACCGCCGTCAGAGTGGTGAAAACACTCAAAACCTAGGTCAACACCGGTGCCTGCTAGCCCACTTCGGTAAAAAATGACCAAACTGCCCCTAGGGCCATTTTCGGCAAGTTTATCGAGAACACACCTAAGTCCTTAGAACGGTAAGTCCGCCCTTCCAAGATTGTCTTAAAAGCAATTTGGCATGATTAGGTGCCTTCTAGTCAATTTCAGGCCAATTCCGAGGCTTTCTAGTCAAAATGATTATTTTGCCCATAGGCATCCAAATGCCCTAGGGACCACAACGGCTCTGTGTATCAAACCAGTAACCTCTCAAGAATGCTTTTTATAGTATTCTCGACCTTCCTTTATCTTTCCTGATCATTTCGAGTCAGTTCCGGTAAACCCAATGCAAAATGACCATTTTGCCCCTAGTGGGCTGGTCGCCTTTTCTGACCACACCGGCTCTGGGTATCAAACCAGTAGCCTTTGGGAATGTTCTAAGTAATATTTTCAAATCTTGAGTCTTCTTTTGGGACATTCTGAGTCCGTCTCAGCAACTTTCTGGCCCGGTTGATCGTTTTACCCCTAAATGGCTCGGTCAACCCCTCTAACAAACCCTGACGCCCTTTTTTCCGGTCCATTACCCCCAGGACCCTATTCTAAGGGTTCCTGTCCTTTTCCAACTTTCTGGGCCATTGCTGGTCCCTTAAATCCTTCCCGGACCTTCCGGAGTCACTCTTAGTGAAGCTAGGCTAAAAGATGCATGGTAGTCACTAGTACAGGCGTTTAAATCTTCTCAAGATATGTTGCTTACTGATCTTAAAACTTTTCTATGTGGCTGGTGCCACTAGTAGTGGTGCCAAGTCAATATTGGGCCTGAGTGGCACCAAAAGCATTTTTGGCCTGGCGCTACTGCAATAGGCGCTAGATCATTCCTTTGTCTATAAATATAGAGCCTCCTCCAGCATGAAAGAGGTCTGTAAACTCAGTCGAAGAACCCTAGTCTTTGATATACAGAGCTCGTAGTCTCCTAAAACCCTAGGCTCCTTCAGGTTTTCCAAATCCTAGCCTCCGTACACAAACCCTAGCCTCCTATACACTCATACACTCTCATATACTCATAAACTAACCTTCAACCCTCCATTGAAGACTTGGATTGCTACAATTATAAAGTTTTAATGATCAAAGACAAACTCTTGAAGACTGAAGTGAAGATCGAAGCAAGACAAGCAAAGCAAAGTGTGCAAAGCTAAGCAAAATAAAGAAGACACAAGGTAGACTTCTTATTTACGTTTACGCATCTTCCCCCTCTCTTCTCTCTCCTAACCCACTTGGGTTTTCTTCTATTTTAATCCTCCATCTTCTCCCTTTCCCCCCCCCCCCCTTCTTGCATGCTTGAAACAAGGGAATTCTCGGTCCATGTATAGGATTAGGCTATTGGAGAGTCACCGTGTGGGGGGGCTTTCTTTTAGTCTAACTAGAGACCACGTAGGTTCGGCCCCCTTGATTATGTGGTGAAGCCTTTAACCTTGTGTGTTCATGACCCCAATTTGCATTGTGCATATCATGATCTTGCATTCTTCCAAAATTCGTTTTCAAACTCGTTTTCAAAAGCTTACATCAAAATCTTCTTTTTCAAAATCACAATTCTAAGGTGATTTCAGCCTTTCCATGGCTAGCGTTGCTTTAGGAAAGTGTTACATTTAAAGTGACCAATATGGTCCATATTTTTAAAACATTGTTGTTTTCAAAACCACTATCTTAAAGTGGTTCTAACTTTCTTATGGTTAGAATCGCTTTAGGAAAGTGGGATGTTTTTATAAGCTTTCTAAAAACTCTCTTTTCAAATCTGTCTTTCTAAAAACCATTTTTCCAACAACTCTCCCTAATCTCATTTCCAAAATTGTTTTCTAAAAACTCCCTCCAAAAATCTATTTTCAAAACTTCCTTTTCAACTCCTTTCCAAAACACTCTATTCAAAATTCCTTTCTTAAAAACACTCCCTAGGTTTCCTTCTTATAAAACTCTCTCCAATCTCCTTTCAAAATTGTTTTCAAAAACTCCTTTCCAACAGTCTCTTTCCAAAAACATCTTTCCTAAAAGCTCCTTTCCAAAAATGCTTTCCTCAAAGTTCACTCTCCAAAAACGATCCTTATGTTTCCTTCCTAAACAACTCTTTCCAAAAATCTCTTTCCTAAAATCTCTTCCTAAAACTCTTCCTAATACCTCTCGCTCTAAAAACTCTTTTTTCAAATTCACTTTCTAAAAACTCCTCACTAGGATTTCTTTCCAAGAACTCTCTTTTCAAAATTCACTTTCTAAAAACTCCTCTATAGGATTTATTTCCAAAAATCTCCCTTTATAAAAACTCGCTTTTCAAAAACTCTTTCCTTAGAGCCTAAGTTAAATCCTAGAACCCATGATTATGACACCCTAATTTTCCTTCCCAAAAACATGATTTCCAATCCCTTATTTTTGTCTCAAAACCTAGGTTTCCAAAACC